>CAIGQQ010002490.1:795371-806225 GCA_903798035.1 Danio albolineatus
AGCATCCACTTGAGACTGATGTGGATGCTTTTGTGTGCATTAATATAATGCAGTTTTAGTATATAAAACTAAATGATGCAATGATTTGTTGTATTTGTACAACATTTGCATTTGTATTAATAATTATAGTAATAAATAAATGCTCAATTTTAGTTAATGTAATAACTAACTTGATTGCTATGTTACAAATAAAGTAAATCCTTTATTTACACAACAGAATGCTTCTAAACATTGCATTGTTGAATATCAGCGCATGCATGATGATAAAGGCCTCGTGTAGTGCGTTAATTCTCAAAGTTCTAACATTTGTATAGCTTATAAATGTGAAAAACATGCGACGTTCGGACATCCGAAGTTCTCGGAAATGCACTTACGAATCATAATTGTCCCTGAAGCCTTTTGCGAAGGGGTTGTGGTCGATCTTGAGCTGTGTGATCTGCAATTAAACACAAAAACAGCAGGATCTTAGAAGCGGCTCAAAAGCAGAAGTGTGTGTGCGAGTGTGTGTTGTGGAGAACGTTCTGCTTACGTCTGTGTTCTGGTAAGCCGTTACAGCGATGAATTGGTTTTCAGGGAAAGTGAAGGTCTGTGTTTTAGCTTCGCTGCTCATGTCCTCCACACCGTCCTCAGTGACCTCCACAATGTGAAGCCGGGGCTGGTACTTATGCAGGGACTGCAGGACGATCATCTGTTTTAACACACAAACACACACACACAGAGAGACACAAAGCATGAGTGTTTGCAGAGTTCAGGGCCAGCACTTGCAGTTAAGCGCAGAGGTGTCAAAGCCACACCGAAGGCCTTTGTATGACTGGAAGTTTCTACACACACACTTCTACCCACCTCACACACTCATCTTTATCTTTAAAAATGTGCAAGATGCATCAGTTCTTTCTAACGACAAATATATCACAATCACAAAGAGCTTTCTGTGTGAGAAGAAATACTAGTGAACGTAAAAAATAGGCACTCTTCGAAATGCTGGGTTGTTTTAAGCCAATATTGAGTCAAATATCCATACGTCTAATATTTATTTCAGATCAACCAAATGGTTGGGTTTTGGACTGATGTTTTAAACATATTTATAGAGTTCTGAGTTAACATTTATATTTAGATAAACAGTATGAGCTTTTTAGAATTTTAATATTTGTAACTTTAACATTATTTTAATTTAAAAAGCGCAATAAACAAAAACAAGAAAAGCTCATGTATGTGCATTTATATTTATTTTCTCCATTTGCAACTCCTAAATCTAATACAACGAGCATTGCTGCAATATTAAACGTTTACCTGAGTATTGTTGTTATTTGCTCCTTTGTTGTTGGTTAGCTTCAGTTTTCCGAAAGATATTTCTTGCCTCATCCAGTGCGCCCCAGTGTTTGGTGATTCTGGGTGAACATAAACCTTGTTTCCTAAAAGAGAAATGCATGCACTTGATGAACTCGCCACATGAAAACTAAATAATATCATTTGGATAAAAACTAAACAGATGCATCATGACTAAGAGGATTTGTTTAGAATAATTCTAATACTTAAAGGAAAATAACACATCCACCCCCGCGCTGTCAGGTGTCATCTCTGCATATCGCTTGCGTTTTACATGAAACTCATTTTTACACCGAATGACATGTCGGGGTTTTAAACAAATATCGAAATTATTATCAAAACAATTTTGCGCGTTTGAAAGTATTTTCGGTTTCCAACAGTCACGTTTTTAACTCATAGAAAAATTCGTTTAACTTAATGCATTTCGTTTGTACTTAAACTAAAACAATCTTCGATGTTATTATAATTATTCACATCGATTATGAATTAAAACATCAGACGAAAATTAAAATCGAAAATCTAATTCAGATTTTCGTTTTGTTAGATTGTTTTTAACGACTTTAATTTATTACAATCTTTGTCGGAGATGAAACACATTTGTCACAGTGTTAACAGTCTGTCACAATCGCTCAAATTATTTTAACATTTAATTCTCTCACCTTGCATGTTGTTGTCCGCTTTCCCGCAGGTCACCCACTTTCCGCCCTGAAATCTCCAGTGGTTCGGATCGGCCAGAACAATCTCCACAAACACATTATAATGCGCCGTCAGGTTCAGTCCAGTGATGTTAAAACTCAGAAAGGGGAACATTCGCCTGCGAATATAGATTTAAAAACAACATTATAATTCGTTTACACACTTAAGGGAATTTAATATAATTGTTACGCACTTATACTGAACAATTTTATTTAATAGTTTCGAGCATGATTAAATAATTGCAATGCTTATTGCGAACTTGAATTTAATTTCTTACCTGCCCTGTTTAGTTATGATCATCTCGGTTTGATGGCGGTGAAATTTGAGCCACAGCGGTCTGTTGCACAGGTAAACCTGCGCCCGCGCCGCGGAGCCTGAACCCGGAATGGGCATCGAGCTCAGACTGGAGCCTGGACCGGGATAGGACGGGTACAGACACCCGGGACCCTGTCCGAACTGATAACCACCCCCAAACTGACTCCTGCTGGCGCACACGGCGGATGAGAACCCGGCGGGTGGAAGAACCGAGCCGTAATGCAGAGACGACGAATACCGGGAGCCGTTCGAGCCACTGTACACCGACCCGGTCTGCCCTCCATACGGGAACAGAGAGCACGGGTTGGCCACGTCAGAACTCGGTTGGGAGGACGATATGAAGTATCGATCAGTGCCCAGATCATCGATGTTGTATCTGCGGGTGCTGGAGAGCTCATCATCCGCGCCGATCACCGGAGAACTTTTACGCGCGTCCGGTGCGGCGGTGGCTGCTGCTGATGCTGCTTTAGTCCCGGTAAAGCTCTCGCTGTCAGCATCATCCATCAGAAACTTCTTGGCACCAGAGCTCTGCTCTGAATCCGTCCGGTCCATGTCCTGAAAGTCGATCTGCGTTGACCCCGGGCTGTTATTGGTGCTTTCGGAGGATGAGGACAGGTTGTAGAAGGTCTTGGGTAAGTTTACAGATGCGCCAGGGAGGATGCTTTCTAACTGCATTCTTCACTGTGCTGATAAAGGGATGAGGATCAGTGGAAAGCAAGGCGGAGATCAATAAGTAGATCACACCAGGACGCGGCTCCGTGCGCCCCGCAGCTTGACCTCTGAAGCGACACCTCCGGATTTTCAACTGTAATCTGTGAGTGACAGAATTGTTTGAGAGACTTTATATATTATGAGCTCACACGTGTGGGCGGGGCTCCGCGCAGTTCGTGCGTTCAGGTCGATTTCTCATTGGCTTGGAGGCCTTCGCTTTTAAGCAGCTATTCCAGAATAACATGCATTTTTTATTGTATTTTGAGGGTTTTTTTTTGTATAAAATGATGATTCAGTAAGGAAATTAAATTCTGTCATCATTTAGCGAGTCACCTTTTATTTGTTTAAAACCTTTCTTCTTTTAAACACAAAAGAAGATATTTGGAAAAATGTTGGAAACCTGTGACTTCCATATTTGTATTTCCTACCATGAAAGGCAATGGTTACAGGATTCAAGCTGTCTTCAAAATATATTATTTATGTTTTCTGCAGAAGAAACTCATTTAAATTTGACTAAACGGCGAGTGCATTTTAATTTTGGGGTGAATTATCCCTTTAAGGCTTCTATGCTGACGTTTCTATTATTAGTAATAATTATTGTAGCATTTATTTGTGCATTTAAAAAAAAAACCTTGTTTTATGCTAAGTTTTTAGTCAAAACTACATGTCAGAATTCGTTTCCAGCCAATTAATGAGTGTTAATTCGCGACTGACATTGAACCCGCAGAGGAACTTGGAAGTGGATTGACACCATTTATAGAGGCACTAAAAACAAAACAATTAACGAGTCCTCCAGGCTGACCTGAGAACGGTTTTTATCTAAATACACTTGAGCTCGGCTGAACTTGGCAACCCGAATAATTAACAAACGATTAATGAGGAAAGCAAACTCACCACAAACAGGAGCGCCGTGCGTTGAGTTTCTGGTGCATGTGGCGGGGCTTAAACTTGACCTGGATCAGTGTGTTTGGGGTAAATCAATCTGCACCTGCACACGCAGGGTATCAGGGGCACGAGATCCTTCACTTTTCGCCTCTTTTCCAGCCAGTGAGTCCAAAAACCGCTCTGATTTCAGCGAAATGCGGAGCAAGTTTCCTCACACGCATGTAAACATTCAAACAGTCAGTGAGTATTTAATGTGCAGTCTCCCAAATGCATTTCCCGTGTAAAAGTATTGTGCATTAATCTATTTAAGTGCATAACCTGTGTGTATTTCTATTGTGTTTCAGCGTGTGAGGAGTAAAACGGACGAAAACAACTACAGGAGGATGTTTTCGGCGTGCACGAGGTGAGTGTGGCGTGAGGCGCGCGCGTGTGCGTCACCTGAGGGTTTCTAAAAAAAAATAAAAGGCTTTAATAAATACAATACAAATGCAATGATGAAAAAATACTGCGTTTATTTAAAGTAATGTATATTTTTATTTGAAATTCAAAAAAAATTAAAATACTGTAAGTATAATTTTGCGCAATAAAATAAATATGTTAATTAAAAATAAGCGTTTATTCGTAATTTTGTAAATAATAGCCATACAATACAGCTACTGAATAAACTAGTTATTTCTAGAATGCCTGAATCTGAATGCTTTTAAAATTATTTTTATAACATTATTTTAAAATGTGCATTAAATCATCAAAGAAGATCTGAACACGTTTTCAAGACGCGAGAAGAAAGAAAGAAAAGAAAGAGAAAAAAACACCCAGGTCAACAGATGGAAAAACAATTGAGCCCCAGTTCACCATAAGGTAATATCTGATTGTCTTTATCATCAGGCGGTGGTAATAAAAAAGAGAGGGGCGGGGGCAAATCCCAACCCCTTTCCAAGCGCAGGGAAACCGGCCAATTATTTTTCCGTGTGAAGGAACCGGTGATAGTGAAGGAAGAGACAGCCGGGCGGATAGACACCGCCTTATTAAAAAAACCCTTCTGTACCACAAATCTGATGATAATAAAAAAGAGAGACAGACAGACAGCACGTAAAAACGCTCCTTGACGCGCGCACGATGCGATCCGGAGTCCCGCTGACCCACCGGCGATAATGGTCGGTTACCCGGAAAGGGTCACGCGCACAGCGGAGAGATCTTTAATGAAAACCCCACCGGGTGTCCTCATCAAACACATCCACTGACTCTCTTCAGCTCGTCATTGTAATTAAAATTCCTCGATGACAGCCATGGGCCGGATGACAAATTAAAACGAGTCAGTGATGTATTTAATAAGTCACAGGTTGTGAATATGTTACCCAGAAAACACTATCGTCCATTAACCTTTTCACACTTGAAATTGCATCCTATTTGACCTCTCTGCGTTTGCCTGCGGAGTGATATCGCTAATAATAACAACACCGGCTACATCTGCAGCTGAAAGTTCGCTCGTCGTTCATTACCGACGCAAAGTTTTCCATTCGGACTCGTTTCGGCTCAGTCGGTGTGTCTAAATTATGAGATCAAATCCTGAAATGATCACAACTGATAGCAGGAGAAGGTGTGATGTAAAGACGATCCGCACAAAGCACCTGAGAAACACACACACACACACACACACACACACACACACACACACACACATACACACACACAGGAATGATTATGCGTTCTCACCTGACAGATCCCGGGTCCCAAGTGCCTTGTAGTTTTTAAGGTGTGAGATTCACAAGGATTAGCTCCCAGCTAAGAGGAATATTGAGATGAGAACGACTTCTCCGTGCAGAATACTGAATTCAGCCCTCACACCGGTGCACTCACACTTAGCTGCTCAGGAGTCTGCTTCTTTGAGGGATCTGGATTTACATTTTACAAATGTGATTTACACTCTGTAGAATATAAGTTTTAAATGAGGTTTTTAGAGGAGAATCAATTCAGAATGGCCAAGAGCACTCTAATAATGCTGGGTTGTTGTATCCAAGTGATGAGTCAAATATGGACACAAACAACCATTGCAAAAACATGTTTTAATTAAATTTAAATTACAATTTTCTACCTATGTGTTGATTTTGTTAATATTTGACCCAACATTTACATTCATTATGATGTCAGGAGAGAAGAACCACTTCAGAATGGCCAAAAACACTCTAAAAATGCTGGGTTGTTGCATCTCGTTGTTGGGTCAATCGTGGACAAACACAACCAGTGGAATAAAATGTTTAATTAAATTTAAATGACATTTTATTACCCAAGTATTGAGCTTGTTCATATTTTACCCAACATTTATATTCTTTAGGATTTCAGAGGAGAAGAACCACTTAAGAATGGCCAAAAACTCTAATAATGCTGGGTTGTTGTATCCCTATGTTGGGTCAAAAATGGACAAACACATCCATTGGAATAACATGTTCTAATTAAATTTAAATGACAATTTTCTATCTATGTGTTGATTTTGTCCATGTTTTACCCAATATTTACATTCTTTAGTATTTCAGAGGAGAAGAACCACTGCAGAATGGTCAAGAGTACTCTAAAATGCTGGGTTGTTGCATCCCTATGTTGGGTCAAACATGGACAAACACAACCAGTGGAATAAAATGTTTTAATTAAATTAAAATGAGATTTTACTACCCAAGTATTGTGCTTGTTCATATTTGACCCAACATTTACATTCTTTAAAATGAAGCTTCCAAATGAGGTTTCCAGAGGAGAATAAGCTTTTCAGAATGGCCAAAAATACTCTAATAATGCTGGGTTGTTTTATCCTAATGTTGGGTCAAACATGGTCAAACACAACCATTGGAATGAAAGGTGTCATTTAAATGTAAATATTAACACAGTGCTGTGCTTGTCTATATTTGACTGATCATTGGGTTACAAGAACCCAGCATTTTATTAGTGTGAGCATGTCAATTTAGAACCTTTATTTTAAAGAGTGTACAATGAAAAAAATATTTGAACTCTTAAAAATGCTGGGTTGTTGTAACTCAACATTGGGTCAAATATGCACACAACAGTTAAAAATGTCATTTAAATTGAATAAAATAATTTGTTCATATTTGACTCAACATTTGGTTACAACAACCCAGCATTTTTAGAGTTATCAATTATCAATCTAAAAATTCCTGGGTTATTTTAACTTCGTCTTGAGTCAAATATGGACAAACACATCCTTAGGTTATTATCTTTTTAAATTAAATTTAAATTAAAAATTTCCACCCAGTTGAGTTTTTCCATATTTGACCCAACATTGGCTTACAAAAAAACGGCATTTTTTAGTGTATATAACCATATCTTGAGTCAAATATGGATAAACACAATGTTAGGTTCATTTTTAAAATTAATTTTAAATGACATTTTTATACCCAGCTATAGAGTTTGTCCATATTTGACCCAACATGGGGCTACAACAACCCAGCATTTTTTAAAAGTGTATATAAAAATATCAATCTAAAAATGCTGGGTTATTTGAACCAAATCTTGAGTCAAATATGGACAAACACAACCTTAGGTTCATTTTTGTTTATTTAATTTAAATGGCATTTTTCGACCCAACTATTGGGTTTGTCCGTATTTGACCCAACATTGGATTACAACAACCAAGCATTTTTTAGAGTGTATATAAAATATCAATAAAAAATGCTGGGTTATTTTAACCGTATCTTGAGTCAAATATGGATAAACACAGTGTTGGGTTCATTTTTAAAATTCACTTTAAATGACATTTTTCTACCCAGCTATAGAGTTTGTCCATATTTGACCCAACATTGGGTTACAACAACCCAGCATTTATTTAGAGTGTATATAAAAATATAATAAAAAAATGCTGGGTTATTTTAACCAAATCTTGAGTCAAATATGGACTAACACAACCTTTATTTAATTTTAATGACGTTTTTCTACCCAGCTATTGGGTTTGTTCGTATTTAACCCAACATTGGGTTACAACAATCAAGCATTTTTTATAGTGTATATAAAAATATCAATCTATGCTGGGTTGTTTTAACCAGCATTGAGTCAAACATGGAGAAACCCAACATCAGGTTAATTTTAAAATCAAATATAAGACATTTTTCCACCCAACTATTGGATTTGTCCATTAAAATAACCCAGCATTTCTTCAGAGTGCATCAACAGTGTAGCAACAACACAATTAAATATGATTTTATAATTTTAATCTTGATTATGGCATGACATGTTTTGTTCAGTATATTCTCCTCAGTGTATTTATCATGCTTTCACTCACCAACACGAGCAGCTTCAGTTCCTAACTGTGTGTCTTAAGTGGCTTTACTGGCTCTGCATCTTCAGCCCATCATAATAGCATTTGTGTGTAGTGCATTATCTGTGTGCAGATGTGTGTTACGAGCACGGGAAATGTGTGTATGTGTGTTTGCATGTGTGCAATCTAGAGATGTGTGAAGAATTTGGGGAAAAGGGGCTAAAAATCTGTGAAAAGACAGAGAGGGGGGCTGGAACTCAGCTGGAAACTGATTGGCTGCCAGCCTGAGGAGGAAATAAGAATCTGCTGTCCTCTCCGGTCTGGGACCTCGGTGACCAGGCGCAAGATGTCTGCCACGGCCCCCGAGGGCCCGCGGCATCCCCTCAACACTCCTCTGCCTCTGAAAGCGTCTTTCTCCTTTTATTATTGACTGGAAATGCCACCCAGTCTTCCTTTCCCTCCCTCGTTTGTCCTGCGCAGCACAGGAGAGAGAGTCGAGCGGGCGAAAGGCTGCGGGTGAATCAGGGTCACTCAAAATCAATACTGTGCTTTTAGACGGGACAGATACATAGGGGACGGTAATAGTCTTAAATGTTCTTTTGGAACTCTCTGAGGCTTTGACCGAAGAGTTGGGAGACTTGAAGAATCACGGCACATTATTTCTTTAATCCTCCAACTCCAGAAACAGAGAGTGTTTTCATTGTGGATCTGGGTCAGGCGCAGTGATTTGTTTACCCATCAAGCCACGCTTATTTATTTAGGATATTATACAGAGCAGCTTCACTATTATAAGTGAAACACATCAGAACGATGCAGTCCTCTACTAATAACACATAAAACAAACACTGTAGTCAAACACAACATCAGGTTCATTTTAAAAATTGATATTTTTCTACCCAACTTTTGAGTTTGTCCATATTTGACCCAACACTGGGTTACAAAACTTTTTAGAGTGTATATAAAAATATCAATCTAAACAAAATGCTGGGTTGTTTTAATCAGCATTGGTCAAATATGGAGAAACCCAGCATCAGGTTAATTAAATATGACATTTTTCTACCTAATTAATGGATTTAACCCAACATTGGGTTAAAACAACCCAGCCCATTTCTTCAGAGTGCGTTAATAGTGTAGCAGCAACACAATTAAATACGATATTACTTGATAACTGAAATAACGGCGATTGTTTTCATTGTGGATCTGGGTCAGGCGCAGTGATTTGTTTACCATCAAGCCATGCTTATTTATTTAGGATATTATACAGAGCAGCTTCACTATTATAAGTGAAACACATTAGAACGATGCAGTCCTCTACTAATAACACATAAACAAACACTATAGTCAAACACAACATCAGGTTTATTTTAAAAATTAAACTTTTTCTACCCAACTATTAAGTTTGTCCATATTTGACCCAACATTGGGTTACAAAAGTTTTTAGAGTGTGTATAAAAATATCATTCTAAAAAATGCTGGGTTGGATAAACAAATATGGAGAAACCCAGCATCAGGTTAATCATTAAAAATGAAATATAAAAGACATTTTTCTACCTAATTATTGGATTTAACCCAACATTAGGTTAAAACAACCCAGCCCATTTCTTTTGAGTGTGTTAATAGTGTAGCAGCAACACAATTAAGTACGATATTACTTGATAACTGAAATAGCGGCGAGTGTTTTCATTGTGGATCTGGGTCAGACGCAGTGATTTGTTTACCATCAAGCCACGCTTATTTATTTAGGATATTATACAGAGCAGCTTCACTATTATAAGTGAAACACATCAGAACGATGCAGTCCTCTACTAATAACACATAAAACAAACACTGTAGTCAAACACAACATCAGGTTCATTTTAAAAATTGATATTTTTCTACCCAACTGTTGAGTTTGTCCATATTTGACCCAACATTGGGTTACAAATGTTTTTAGAATGTATATAAAAATATCAATCTAATCAAAATGCTGGGTTGTTATAATCAGCATTGGTCAAATATGGAGAAACCCAGCATCAGGTTAATTATTAAAATGAAATATAAAAGACGTTTTTCTACCTAACTATTGGATTTAACCCAACATTAGGTTAAAACAACCCATTCCTTTTCTTCAGAGTGCGTTAATAGTGTAGCAGCAACACAATTGAATATGATCTTATTACCATAGCAACCATAGAATCACCAAAACAGACCAATTACTATATCACCATAGCAACCATAGAATCACCACAACAGATCAATTTACTATATTACCATAGCAACCATAGAATCACCACAACAGATCAATTTACTATATTACCATAGCAACCATAGAATCACCACAACAGATCAATTTACTATATTACCATAGCAACCATAGAATCACCACAACAGGTACATTATTATATTACCATAGCAATTATAGTATCACCACAACAGATCAATTTACTGTATTACCATAGCAACCATAGAATCACCACAACGGATATATTATAATATTACCATAGCAACTATAGTCAACACAACAGCTCAATTTACTATATTACCATAGCAACTATAGAATCACCACAACAGATCAATTTACTATATTACTATAGCAACTATAGAATCACCACAAGAGATCAATTTACTATATCACCGTAGCAACTATAGAATCACCACAACAGATCAATTTACTATATCACCAT
>CAIGQQ010002490.1:994717-1012128 GCA_903798035.1 Danio albolineatus
CTGATGGTTTCTGATAGGTCACCTTTGTGTGTGTGTGTGTGTGTGTGTGTGTGTGTGTGTGGATCTTGTTGATGATGTTTTCTTCTTGGTTTTATCTGTTTCTCAGTGTAACAAACACCTGTGATAACCCGTCTTATTTCCTCTTGCTGCAAGCTGATTGGCCGGGTTGACCCACTGACCACGCCCACTTTTAATTTTAAACAGTTGACTGGCGTCTGCTGGACTTGTGTGGACGGGGCTTACGGTCTGAATACATTAAGATGATTTTGTGTGTATTTCGCTGACGTTGCTCTTGTTTGTCTTTTGTTTTCATATCACTGGTTGGTTAATTATGTTGGTAACATGTCTCTATTTGCATAAAGTCTTTTGGTAGCTAAATTGCATATAATTATTGTGCATATATGGGGCAGAAAGTGGGTGTGGGCTGTTCTCTGGCACTTGATGAATAAACATTTAATACAAGCTGTGCTGTGTGACGTTTCTAATTATTTTCTCAGTCATTTGCTTTGTCCAATACATTTGTGAGGTTGTTCAGGAGTCACCATAATAACTCAATTTGTAGATATCTTCATAAATAAATGTTTTTAAAAGCTGTTTTTTTGTATATTTTGTAGACAAATGAGCGTAAATAGCTGAAAAAATGCTGATTTATGTTAGCAGCATGGTAAAGATGATGCTAAACATGTTTAAAATCTTACCAACATGAAATGTTGCCAACAAAAAAAGATTGCTAACATAAATCACATTCCATGTAGTTTATAAATGAGCAACAATTCAGTTTTAGCATATGCTAAAACTCATGATAGCAGCATGCTAATGATGAAAACAATACTCGCAAGATGCTAAAGTTTGCAACTTTATAACATACTAAAATGTTATAAACGTGCTAGCAGCAATGAAGCATGCCATGAAAGTAAACCATGCTGAAAAAAATGCTAATTCATGATAGCAGCATGTTAAAGATAATGCTAAACGTTTATATTGTTACCAACATGAAAGTCATGTGAGCTTGCTAACATAAATCACGTCATCCATGTACTAAAAAGGTTATAAATGAGCAACATCAATGTTAGCATATGCTAAAAACATGGTGATAGCAGCATGTTAACAATTAAAAACAATACTAGCAAGACGCTAAATGGTAAAAATATCAGCAAATGTATAACATTATTCATGCACTAAAATGTTATGAACATGCTAGCAATAATGGTGAAACTTGTTAGCTAAATGCAAGCGGTGTAAAACATGCTTAAAAATGCTAATTCATGTTAGCAGCATGTTAAAGAAGATGCTAAACGTTTACATTGTTACCAACATGAAAGTCTTGTGAGCTTGCTAACGTAAATCACATCATCCATGTACTAAAAAGGTTATAAATGAGCAATAATTCAATGTTAGCGTACGCTAAAAACATGGTGATAGCAGCATGTTAACAATTAAAAACAATACTAGCAAGACGCTAAATGGTAAAAATATCAGCAAATGTATGACATTCATGTGCTAAAAGGTCATAAACATGTTAGCTAAATGCGAGCAGAGTGTAAAGCATGATGGGAAAAAATGCAAATTTATGTTAGCAGCATGTTAAAGATGATGCTAAATGTTTACATTGTTACCAACATGAAAATCATGTAAGATTGCTAACAAATCATGTCATCCGTGTACTAAACAGGTTATAAATGAGCAACAATTCAACGTCAGCATATGCTAAAAACATGGTGAGTCATGATCGAATCATACTAACGATGAAAACAATGCTGATTGCTGTTATACTAGCAACATGCTATATTTTAAAATTGTCAACAACTAAGTATAACATTAGCAATGTGTTAAAATATTTGTAAACATGCTAGCAATAATAGTGAACATTTTAGCGAAATGAAAACAATACTAGCAAGATGCTAAATGCTACAAAAGTGTGCAACTTCCTAACATTGGTCATGTGTTAAAATGTTATAAACATGTTAGCCAAATGCTAATTCATGAAAGCAGGATATAAAAGATGATGCTAAACATTTACAATGTTGCCAAAAGAAAAATCATATATGATTGCTAACGTAAACCATGTAATCTTTGTACTAAAAAGGTTACAATTGAGCAACAATTCAGTGTTAGCAAATGTTAAAAACATGGTGAGTCATGAAGGCAGCATGCTAATGATAAAAACAATACTAGCAAGATGCTAAATGTTAAAAAGTCAGCAACTTTATAACATTAATCGTGCTAAAATGTTACGAGCATGCTAGCAACAATGGTGAAACATGTTAGCCAAATGTAAGCAGAGTGTAAAACATGTGCATTCATTCATTTACTTTCTTTTCACCTTAGTCCCTTTATTAATCTGGGGTCGCCACAGCAGAATGAACCGCCAACTTATCCAGCATTTGTTTTACGCAGAGGATGCCCTTCCAGATGCAACCCATCACTGGGAAACACCCATACATTCTCATTCACACACATACACTACGGACAATTTAGCTTACCCCATTCCCCTATAGCGCATGTGTTTGGACTGGGGGGCGGAGACCGGAGCACCCTGAGGAAACCCACACCAACATGGAGAGAACATGCAGACTCCACACTGAAATGTAAAACATGCTTAAAAATGCTAATTTATGTTAGCAGCATGTTAAAAATGATGCTAAACATTTTCAATGTTACCAACCTGAAAATCATGTGAGCTTGCTAACATAAATCACGTCATCCGTGTACTAAAAAGGTTATAAATGAGCAACAATTCAGTGTTGACATATGCTAAAAACATGGTGAGTCATTTTAGCAGCATGCTAATGATGAAAACAATACTAGCAAGATGCTAAATGCTACAAAAGTGTAAAACATGCTTAAAAAATGCTAATTCATGTTAACAGCATGTTAAAGATGAAGCTAAACGTTTACAATGTTACCAACATGACATCCGAGTACTAAAAAAGATATAAATGAGCAACAATTCAGTGTTGACGTATGCTAGAAACATGGTGAGTCACAATAGCAGCATGCTAATGATGAAAACAATACTAGCAAGATGCGAAGTGCTACAAAAGTATAAAACATGCTTAAGCATGTTAAAGATGAAGCTAATCTTTTACAATGTTACCAACCTGAAAATCATGTAAGATTGCTAACAAATCACATCATCTGTGTACTATAAATGAGCAACAATTCAGTGTTAGCATATGTTAAGCATCATGACAGCAACAATACTAGTAAGATGCTAAATGCTAAAAAAGTCAGCAACTTTATAACATTAGTCAAACATTATAAACATGCTAGCAATAATGGCAAAACATGTTAGTCAAATGCAAGCAGCGCAAAACATGCTAGCAAAATGCTAACTCATATTAGCAATGTGTAAAAAAAATTACGATCAGTTAAATCATGCTAACAGCATACTAAATGTACACGTTAATAACATGCCAAAAAACATGACAATAATGGACAGCAAATAATCCTGCTCATACGCAATGTTTTTATTATCTTCATACACATAAAGTTCCATCTTTAAATAAATATTTATTTCCAGAATCAACTAAATCACTCAGAACAAATAAACAAAGTTATTTCGAGTATAAAAACCTTCAAAAGAACCGCTCATGCATGTGATGTTTCATAAAACATGCATGTTTCTATCGCACAGTGACAGATCTGGCTTTAAACAGTACAGCCGTTTGGAGGAACAGATCATGAGCTATTAATCTGCACCAATAATCACATCCATCACTGTCTAAAAGCATCAACAAACTAAAGTAGCACTGGGTAAAGATTAAACATCCAAAATAAAACGGTGTTCTGACATAATATATATGTTTGTGTATTATATATGTATATCTGACACACACACATGCATAGAAACAGAACAGTTTTGGGTAACACTTTATAATAACCGAGTAATATGAATCATTAAGCATCGTTTATTATCTGTTAAGCGTTAACTCTCCATCAACAGACGCTAGTAAGCAGTGTATAAACACAGATACAAATGCTGCATTCTTGACTTGTAATAGCTGTATTTTTATACTTTATTACTCATTAATCGTTGATTATTGAATTCAGTATGGCATTATTTATAAACCGTTCGTATTTAAGAGTAGTTGGTGGCTTTTAGAATCACTCAGAATGAGTTAGTACACGATTAACAACCTATTCAAATCAACATTTATGTATTTTATTACTCGTATAGTATATAGTAATGTTACTATGTATGTTAGTGAATGCTTTATTAACTCAGCTTCATGCCGTTCGGTGTCCTAAATTGTGGAGTATTTATGCTTCATAAATCCCTAATAAAGGATCAGTTTAGGAATAATAGGTGTGTTAAAATACAATTAGAAATAAATGGAATAAAATACAAACAGAGCAACAATAATATAATGATTTAACAATATATCATGATGCAACATTTCAAAGTTATTTAGCGACGTTTAAACGGTACCGTGATTTTATTTTGCATCAGATTGCATGGTCAAACTTTACAATAAGGTTTATTAGTTAATGTTAATTAATGCATTTACTAACAGTACATTTGCTACAGTATTTGTTCATGATAGTTAATAAAAATACAGCTGTTCATGTTAACTCACGGTGCATTAACTAATGTTAACAAGCATGGATGTTAATAATGCATTAGTAAATGTTCAGTTATGATCAATAAATGATGTACAAGTGTTGTTCATGATTAGTTTATCTTAGTAAATGCATTAACTAATGAACCTTATTGTAGAGTGTGACCGATTGCACAGATTTATTCTTCATTTGATGCAGTTTCATTAGAGTATCTTCAAATCAATACAAACTAATAAAGTCATTTATTTATTTCCTATTTAGAGTAGAACTGAGCCTTTATTTGTCATTTATAAGGGATTTATGAAGCATGAACAGTCCTCACTTTAGATTAGGACACAGAACTGCATGAAGTTGACTTAATAAAGTATTTTATAAAGTATTTACTTAATAAAGACTTAATAAAGTATTAAAAAAATACTTAATAAAGTATTTATTAACATACAAATTAACTATTAATATATGCCTGAATCATTTGCTTATGCATTCTGAATGATCTTAAAATAGCACTATTTTTAAATAACTGCTTTGTGAATAATACAATACTTAATATAGTAATAAAGTATGAAAATACAATTATTAAGCACATTATACATGCAATTATTCAAGCATTTACATCTGTATTTATACACTGCTTACTAACATCTGTTAATGCTTGTTAATGTTAATGTCTATTAATGTTAATACTTAACAGATAATGAAATTAGTATTTGGTTATGCTTAATTAATGATTTACAGTGTGTGGTTATTATAAAGTGTTACCCAATTTTGTCACATAGATATTTAAAATTATATACATAAAAGTGTTACGTCTAAATATAAATATGCATGCATGCGTGTTTCACATGCACATAACAGTACACACAAATATATGAAATATATATATATATATATTATGTCAAAATCTTTTCATTTAAATGTGATTTATTTGTGCCTAGCTCTAAAAGAACAAGTGAATAAAGTGTGCTAATAAATGCTTTGGCTCACAGACGTCACACTGAAGGATCCGCTCCAGCTCACGTCGTGCATTTCTGCTGAAAAGAGATTAAAAAGTGAGTATATAAGAATAAAAACTGGCACATTTGTCTGCAGAAACGATGATCCAGCGGTCTGGACGTGCTTCAGCATCTTTGGTGGAGCAGATTGAGAATGAAGGAGTGTGTGTTGAACTAAAAGCTCTCAGTAACATCTAGAATCATGGTAATAATGCAGGTTTAAAAGTGTCTCTGGAAGGATCTGCATGCGTCGTGTGAAAGTGACGGTGCTCGAGAGGGTACAGGCCTCATGGTCTTCATCGTGTTAGCCAGTCTTGGGCTGTTTGCTCTTCTTGTTGAGGATCTTCATCAGGTTTTTGGACATGAAGTAGGGTTTCTCTGCACTGCCGTCGTTCCTCTCCAGATCCTCCACTGAAGGACGGAAACAGACAATGCTCAGTTAAAAATAATAATGACGTGAGAAACTCAGCTTTTTTTTAAAAGTTATAATTGTAAATACTGGGTTTTAAGTATGAATAGGGTTAATTGAGTGTTGTTTTAAGTGTTGATTGAATGTGATTTATGTGATGATATTAAATGTATTTGTGTTGCTTATTTCTTGTGATATATGTGATGTGAACGCTGATGTGGTGAAGATAAATCTCCACACGTAAACAATATTAAAGAGAGTCAAGTAAAAGTAAAGCGTCAAAATAATTGAGCCAATTGCTTTTAAGTTTCCCAGTGATGGGTTGCAGCTGGAAGGGCATCTGCTTCGTAAAACATATGCTGGAATAGTTGGCGGTTCATTCCGCTGTGGCGACCCCTGATTTATAAAGGGACTAAGCCGAAAAGAAAATGAATGAATTGCTTTTGAAGCATTGAAAATAGCACACGCTAGTGACCCCTGCTGGTCAAATCTGTGTAAATGGCACAAAAACACAAGCAAAACGAGCATTGCAACTGTTTTTTTTCAACCATATTACCAGCTTTAAACTGAAAGTATAACCTATAAATAGGTCCACATGGAATATGTCTGCGCAGATTTTTAGCCCATCATTAGGACTACATATTTACTGGTGTAAATGTCTGTACATTTATATTTATTAATTTTTTTAATTTACTTCAGTAATAATATTGACTGATATGAAAGTGTTCATTTGATTTATTTATACAATACTTGTGTAAATACAGTGTTTTTTTACAATACATTTAGAATTTACAATTTTTTTTACAATAAAATTTGTAAAATACAGTTTACAATACAGTAAACTGTATTGTAAAAAACAGTTTTTTTTTTACAATACAGTGTGTAAAGTAATATTTTCTGTCTTTTAGTCGATATATTCTATGAAAGACTTGCTTTCTTTATCAAATAAGTGGATCTAGATGGATTGCATTGCAATTAATCAAAAAACTAACTTAAAAAGGTATTATTTTTATTTCATATATTAAGTTTTTCATTACGATAAATCTGCAGATTGTTTACAAAATTCTGTGCAGAAATAGCAAAAGATGTCCACAGACTCTGGCTGGCCATGTCTATAAATGCTCTTAGCTTGTCATCTAATATTAAATATGATTTATTTATTTTTTTACATTTTCAATGCTTCAATATTTCTGTTTCATGGTAAGCTCTGTTAAACACACCAACAGATGACTATTATTAACGTTTATTCTTTTGTATGTTACAAATGTCTCATTTAAACATCTAAAAAACTCATAAAAATGATCTAAAATTTGGTAAAACTATTAAACGTGTTCAGTGATTGGCCACAAGAGGGCGATCTGACCCATGATGGGTTTTATAGTATTACACTGACCACCCCCAAACTAAAACTACATATTTTAGAATATTTTTTAGTGTTAAATGACCATTTCCCCCTGAATATCTCCATGTTTACCATGTGATTATCTTGTAAAATGTGTGTTTTATCCTATGACTCAAAGCTGAGTGGGTTAAGTAATTAAATATGATGTCCTTTTTTATTTTTTCAAGGCTTCGATGTTTCTGATTTATGGTGAGCTCTGTTAAACACACCAACAGAAGATTATTATTGCTATTATTTTTTTGTATTTTACAAATATCTCATTAAAACATCATTAAAAACTTGTAAAAATGATCCAAAATCAGGTAAAACGATGAAACCTGTTCAGTGATTGGCCACTAGAGGGCACTCATGCGGATGTTACAGTATTACAGATTGCCACCAAGCTAAAAAAAAACATTAAACATTGGAAACATTGATGATTTACGTTTACACATTACAAGACCCCGATACCACAATCTGATACGCACTCTGAAAACACTGACCCAAAACAAAAGATTTGTAAAGGTTTGGAAGCTTCATGAAGCAGTGTTTCGAAATCAGTTATCACGTGGTAAAACATACAGCTACAGTTATTATATATGTATATGTTATCTATGAGTGTGTGTGTGTGTGTGTGTGTGTGTGTGTGTGTGTGTTACTCACAGAAGCACAGGAACAGTGTATCTACGCCCATGTTATAGACACTGAAGAAGCCGTGAGCGATCAGATACGCTCCAAACACCACCGTCTGTCACACAACAACAGTCCACATATTAATTAGACATCCATCACTAACATTCAGAAATCTGGAGACTGTTTTGTGCTTATGGAAAAATCCCATGATCACCAAGGCTGCATTCACTTGATTGAAAAAACAGAGTAATGACTATATATTTTGAAATATTTGTAGTTTCAAATGACCATTTCTACCTCAATATCTCCATGTTTTCCATGAGATTATCCAGTAAAATGTCATTTCTTTATATTTTAGCATGGTGACTCCAATCTTCATTGTCACACGATCAATCAGAAATCATTGTATTATGCAATGTATATATATATATATATTGCTTGTAGTGTAGATGATTACCAAATTTAACTTTATTATAATTATTCATATATTTAAATATAAAAAATAATAAAGTCTTTGTTGTTGTTTTTTGTGATAAAATGATGTTTTATGTAACATCATGACCACTAAATATATTAAAAGTCATTTTAATTTCAACTTAGAATCCTACTTTAAATTCAACTTAAATACATTTGTCACAAAGGATTTAATGTGCATTGTTCAATATTTTGATGTGCTCATGATATCAGTGTTGTGCATGTCCATTATCACCATATACTGAATATCAGCATTTGTGTCATATATTATACATGATTTTGTCATGTATTGTAATGTAATGTGTATTTATTTAGCGCAGTTATGGTCACACACCCAAAGCGCTTCACAATCATGAGGGGGGTCTCTCCACACCACCACCAGTGTGCAGCTCCACTTGCATGATGCGACGGCAGCCACAGGACAACAGCTCCAGTGCTTCACCACACACCAGCTATTAGTGGAGTGGAGAGACAGTGATGGAGCCAATTTGGTGGATGGGGATGATTGGGAGGGCATGATGGGTAAGGGCTGATGGAGGGAGTTTGGTCAGGACACCGGGGTTACACCCCTACTCGATGATCTGGAGGGTGTTTGTGTGCATGAATCTGTGCTGTGTGAATGTGGATGTGGATCTCACTATGATGGGCATCCAGTAATAGTTGAGCGCCGCTGTCTGAAACGTGTTTCCCGGAAGCTGAATCCTGCCGGAGAAGAAGAAGAAGGCCAGAACACCTGAAACAACAGAGCAGACGCGAGTCTCAGAGAGCTGAACATGAACATCTCTCACAGACAGTCAGAAATAATGACCAAATTAATGTTTATTCATACATTCAAAGTAATTATAATAATATATACTTTTGCTGCTTTTAATTCATTAATAAAGTAAAGGGCGTCACAGTGGCGCAGTGAGTAGCTTATTAGCCTCACAGCAAGAAGGTTGCTGGTTCAAGCCCTGACTGGGTCAGTTGGTGTTTCTGTGTGGAGTTTGCATGTTCTCCCTGTGTTGGTGTGGGTTTCCTCCGGGTGCTCCGGTTTCCCCCACAGTCCAAACACATGCGCTATAGGGGAATAGGGTAGGCTAAATTGTCCGTAGTGTATGAGTGTGAATGAGAATGTGTGGTGTTTCTCAGTGATGGGTTGCAGCTGGAAGAGCATCCGCTGCAGAAAACATATGCTGGATAAGTTGGTGGTTCATTCCGCTGTGGCGACCCCAGATAAATAAAGGGACTAAGCCGAAAAGAAAACCTATGTATATATATATATATATATTTCAAGAGTTCACACTCAGCTGATGATTGATTATGAAGCGTGTTCGTCATGCTGTCCTGGGAGAGAGCCCTGAGCTCATAAGATCCTCGAGCCCGGGGCTCCCTCCCGTTTGCAGGGCGAGAGGGGAGTTTGAGCTCAGGTAGATCTGGAGAACTCCCCTGCTGTAGTAGCTGATGAACAGATAGTGATCGCTCTTCAGAGATAACTACTTACTAGGAGCATGTCTATGGTGCTGATGTGGATTAGTCCATTAACTTAAGCTGCATGTTTGTGGACGGTGGGAGGAAACCGGGGAACCCGGGGGAAACACACGCGAGCACGGGGAGAACGTGTAAACTCCACACAGAAACGTCAGCTGGCTTGGTGAGGACTAGAACCAGTGACGTTCTTGCTGTGAGGCAACAGTGCTAACCACTGGGCCACCGTGCATCCAGGAAAGGAGGAGGAGTAGGGGTGGAAGGGGGGGTTCTTCAAGATGAAGATGGCTGTGATGTGGAGCTCAGGGTGTTTATAGTGGCTTAGGAATCGTCTGATTGGTGAATCATACATTGAATAATGCAGCACCGGCTGTGATCAATCATAAACACCTGATCCTCTCCAAACTAGTTTATAAATAACCTTCACAAAATGAATATACATTAACTAAAATATATACGCTAAATTAATGTATTTGTATATGAATTATTATATATGTCTCACCAATTCCACCGACAACCAGCAGCTTCCCGAAAAACAGCAGCAGATCCGTCACTTTATCCAGAACCACCACTCTGAACACACACAGATACATAAATATATATATATATATATATATATATATATACAAATACATCCTCACATACACACATTCACACATGATGACCATACCTGTCAACCCTCCCGTATTTCCCAGTATTCTCCCGTATTTTACAGCTCTATCCCACTATCATCCCGTAAAGGTGTTTTCCCGTATTTCTCCTGTATTTTCAGTCTTTCTCTGAAGGGTGGCGATAAACATTAAAGAGCCGATCCTCCCTATATGCAACCCATACCACCGCACCACCAGGGGCCGCCACTTGCTCTTAAATGTGAGTCAGTTCTGTGCTTTCGGTTTATTTAGGCATGAAACACTTTAAAATAAATATATAAACGGCGGGATTCCCTTTCCTTTTCATTACAGGTGCCGTCGCTCCTCCTGTGCAATCCTCAAAACAGTCATAAAGCGGTGCGTGACTGTCAGACGCGCTCCATAGTGATAAACAGATGCTGTTTCCCAAACCCATTCTGTACATGCGATCTGAAGCGGTCTGGGTTTTGTGTGTGTGTTTGAACAGACATATACACATAATTAATAATAATAACAGCTAAAGATGTCCATCTTAGTGGATTTTTTTCCCAAACAGAACTAATTTTGTCCTAAATGAGCATAAAGCATGAGGAAAGCAGTCGAACGCTTCATTATAACATTACTATAATGTATTTTAAAGTGACACCTCTGTTATTCAATGTAATCAAACGAAAAATCATAATAAATTAGATTAATTTGTTGCTCTTTATTCAGAACGTGTGAGTTAAACAGTGAAGAAAAGGTTAAAGAGATTAGATAATTCTATTTCTTTATTTATGTTAATTTTCTGAACAATTTGTTTTTGTTGTGGGGGTTGGTGGGGTTGGGGGTATCCCTTATTTTCACATCCCAATGTTGACAGGTATGCTGATGACACTTATTAAATGATGATCAATCATGGCGTCTCACCGTACGATGTTCCTCATCAGCAGGAAAAAGGCGTTTTTAGCCGACACACAGAAGTTTTTCCCGTAGATGGCGATCTGTCCCGCAGAGAAACAGCGGCATTACTTACATGTTCAACTCAGTGAGGAACTGATCAACTTTATTATTAATAATACGAGGGTTTCTACCATGATGTAGGCGTTTCTGTTGATGAACTTAATGAATTTTTCCAGACACCAGAAGCAGCATTTCAGGCAACACATGATGAAGCGTGCACACGGGTTTTGAGCCGCTGAACACACACACACACACATTATTGTACATTTGAAGTCAGAATTATTAGTCGTCCTGTTAAATTACATATAAATATAAACAGAATTAGTAAATGGTGAGCTATGATTAATAAATGCTGCTAAATTCTTTGTTGTTCATCACAGGTTCATGTTAGTAAACTCAAGACTTTGGAGTAAACTTTTATTTAAAATCCCCTTATGACGATTGATCTGAAAGGATTGTTAGAGACTGTCTGACCTTTGAACTTGTGGTCCAGATACTCCAGGATGATCCTGACGATCTGCACGAGTGTGAGAATCAGAGCGCCGAACGCCAGCGAACCAACATGATACCTGACACACACAAACACACATACGCACACACATGCACACGCACACACACAGTAAAATAAAAAACATTATCATCAACAGTTAAATAATTTATGTATAAAAATAAAGTAGTAATAGTAGTAATAATAATAAAAAAAGAAAAAAAAGAATAAAATAATTCCAGTAATAATAATAATAATAATAATAATAATAATAATAATAATAATAATACAAATAATAATACAAAAAAAATACAAATAATAAAAAATAACAATAATACAAATAATTCCAGTAATAATAATAATAATATTAATAATAATAAAATAGTTCCAGTAATAATGATAATAATAATTATAATAATAATACAAATAATAATACCAATAATTCCAGTAATAATAACAACAACAACAACAACAACAACAACAATAATAATAATAATAACAATAATAATAATAATAAATAATAATAATAAAATAATTCCAGTAGTAATAATAATAATAGTAATTATTATTATTTATTTTGTTATTATAATTTTACCAGATGGAAGTTAACTTGTGATGGATACGAGTTAAATGATTACTATATTATTTATTATGAGTTACAATTATTTTTAAACATTAAATTTCTAGATTATTTTTTTTTATTAGATATTCCACGTAATATTTTAAATATTACAGACATTATTAAGTTCACCTTAAACCATGATGAATAATTATACATATATACATTTAATTTAATATATTTATCAAAAGATTTAGTCATTAAAATTACACTCATTTCAAAATGTCTTTATTGTAATTAATACATTTATTTATTTATTATAGTTTTTGTCTTGTTTCAAGTCCAAATATTTTCTAGACAAACAAAAAACATTGTCAAAATGATGTGAGTTTTTCCCTAAAACTGTCCCGGTCACCAGTGATCCAGCCTGTGCAGAACGCTGAAGAACTACTAATCTGGCACTTTAAAGAACTACATATCCTGTCATGCACCGCTCACACGCACCTGTTCCTCATTCGGTTGATTACACACACACACACACACACACACACGGCTGGGAGCTGCTCATGAACTGATCAGATGAACTTTGTAAACAGTAGTGAACATCACGACGTGTTCTCCTAGCCTTGTCTTGCCATGTCAGACCCTTGCTTCCTGTCCGCTGCCTACCACTCGCCTGATATTAGACAACGACTCTGGATTTCCTGTGTACATCTGTTTGCCCCTGTGTTGACTGTTCTCTGTTCAATAAACCCTGCATTTGGATCCTCAGCTTCTTTATCAGCATCCCCTTCACATTACAAAAGCAACCAAAGTAATCTGCAAGTAGGATAAGCAACACAATCTCACGTCGAAAGCAAAAACACCAAGCACTGGCAGATTATTTAGCTTGTTTTAATGAAAAACTCACTTAATTGTTACTCATAACAACACAATATTTGTTTCTCATCCAGAAAAAGCTTCTTGATTTAAGAATCTGTAGATATTTGGACTAGAAACAAGACAAAAATTCTAATAATCTGTAATAATCCAGTGTGTGTGTGTGTGTTGCTGACCTGAGGGCCCTCATGAAGGACTGTGTCAGGGGGAATGTGGGGATATCCGCAGGTTTACTGAAGGCCCAGTAATAGGAAGCGAAGGCTCCGGCGAGCGTGCAGTGACCGAGAGCGATGACGAAGTTCACACACCACAGAAACGCCACAACGTTATAGATCTGCAGATTGAAAAGATTCCTCTGGAACAAACCTTCGGTGTTATAGTTGATGAAGACGCAGCGAGCGGACGGACACGAGGAGTACTGAGAGCTGTTGAACGTCTGCACACACAAACACATGCACAATGGTAGCATCATGGTCGTATCTTCACTTTGCATGTGGTTATTTTCTAATAATTCAACAGACCAGAGTCAATTATTCCACGCATACTTAAACTGTGCTTTAAATGCAAATGACTGCACACCTTAGAATGCTCATCAGCCAATCAGAATCAAGCATTCAACAAAATGCATACTTCGCTTCATGTCCTAGCTGTATGTCCACCTGGAGTGTGCATTATTTGCTGATAATTTAATGGAGCAGTCGATTATTTCACTGTTTTAGCTACTTGTGCATTTATCTGAAAATAACATCTTCAAATGTTCACTAGCCAATCAGAATCAAGCAATCAGCAGCCTTGTAGAATAATTAAGGACAGCCCAGTAAAATAATTAAGACCATTGAATTTCTCTTTATGTCATTGCTGTATTGCTTCTTTAAGTGTGCATTAATTTCTAATAACTCAATGGACTGGACTTAATTATTCCACTTATAATTTAGCTGGGATTCATTTGCAAATAACTGCACAGCTTAGAATGCTCATCAGCCAATCAGAATTCAGCATTCATGGCGCAATCCTGATATGAACATGATATTATTGTCACAGCATCATAAGTTGATTTTATTTAATAAAGCTACTAAACGCCACAGCAATAATTTAGTTTACTTATAATTTATTTTTATTAATTTAATTAAGTATTTATTTTATTATTTATTAATTAATTAATTAAATTTAATAATTTATTCTTCTTTTTTATTTTATTTAAATTCAATAATGTATTATTATTTTTAGTTTTATTTATTTAATTAAATATTATAATTTATTTTTCTTTGTTATGTATTTAATTTAATAATTTATTATTCTTTTTTATTTATTTTTATTTAATTACTTTAATTTTATAATTCATTTTATTTTTGTTTTATTTATTGTATTTATTTTATTTAATTAGTCATTTATTTAATTAAAATGTTAATAATTTATTATTATTTTTAGTTTTATTTATTTTATTTAGTAATTTATTATTATTATTTGTTTTGTTTATTTATTTTATTTCATAATTTATTATTTTTTTTGTTTTATTTTATCTATTTAACTTAATAATTTATTATTAGTTTTTGTTTTATTTATTTAATTTAATGAGTCATTATTATTATTATTTCTTTTATTTATTTTGTTTAATAATTTATTATAATTTAGTTAATTTAATCGAATAATGTATTCTTTATTTAATTTAATAATTTATTATTCGTTTTTGTTTTATTTTATTTTATTTTATAATTTATTATTCATTATTTGTTTTATTTATTTTATTTCATTTATTTTTTTTGATAATAATGACTGATACTGATGACTGATATTGACTTAATGAAATACATTAATTTTAAATAAATGTAAATAATATAAATTTATTAGTAAACTGTAAATTATTGCCGTGACATTTATAAGCGTCATTAAAATAAAACTGCTGGTGGTGTGATAATAACAATAATTTGACAAGATGATTTGACTTTTAAAATCGGGGTTATTATAAAACATTGATTTCTCCACTCTTCTGTGATTAAAACATTAGTAAAGAATTGTCTAAAAGTGAATTAAAAACAGCTTTACACCTAAAAAAAGCTTGAAAATACAACATTTTTATATTAAACTTTGAGCAGACGTCACTGGTGTTTTACAGATTAAAATAATAAATCTAATTGTCCTCAAACACACATCTGTAGACTGTAAAGTCAGTATTTGACTGCACCTGAGGGTCGCAGGTCTGGTTGGCTTGTATGTTACTGCAGTCTCCCTGTGTTGCATTCAGAGCCACAACTTTATAAACAGGTGCACCGGATGTGGCCAGATATCTGAGCACACACACACTCAGTCAAAGATACACAACAATAATCAACACACACCTGAACATTTCTATACTGACCAGATCTGCAGGCGTAGTACAGTTAATCATGTCTAACACTAAAACAAAACAAATCTGTCATACATGTTATATATATTATTATTATTAATTATTTATTTAAGTGTTTAGCTATGTTTAGTTTAGTCATCTAAAATAAATTATATTTTTAATTTATACCTTTATTCATTTTTAGCCATCTGAAATATTAATAATGTCATTCATTCATTCATTTCTTTTCAGGTTAGTCCCTTTATTAATTTGGGGTTGCCACAGTGGAATGAACCGCCAACTTATCCAGCACTTTATTTACACAGCAGATGCCTTTCCAGCTGCAACCCATCACTGGGAAAAATAATATTATTTATTTATTTATTTATTTATACATTTGTTGACATTTTTAGTCATCTGAAATATTAATAATATTATTATTTATTTAATTATCATTACTTTATTTATTTACACCTTTACTGACATTTTTAGTCATCTGAAATATTAATAATATTTTAATTTATTTATTTATTTATACATTTGTTGACATTTTTAGTCATCTAAAATATATTAACAATATTATTTATTTATTTATATATTTACACCTTTATTGACATTTTTTAGTCACCTGAAATATTAATAATATTATTATTTATTTAATTATTATTACTTTATTTATTTACACCTTTACTGACATTTTTAGTCATCTGAAATATTAATAATATTTTTATTTATTTAATTATTATTACTTTATTTATTTACACCTTTATTGACATTTTTCGCCATCTGAAATATTAGTAATATTATTTATATTTATTTACACCTTTATTGACATTTTTAGTCACCTGAAATATTAATAATATTATTATTTATATATTTATTTATTTATTTATTTATTTATTTATTTACACCTTTATTGACATTTTCAGTCATCTGAAATATTATTAATATTTTTATTTATTTATTTATTTATACATTTGTTGACATTTTTGGTCATCTGAAATATTAATAATATTTTTATTTATTTATTTATTTATTTGCACCTTTATTGACATTTTTAGTCACCTGAAATATTAATAATATTATTTATTTATTTATTTATTTATTTATTTATTTATTTATTTATTTACACCTTTATTGACATTTTTAGTCACCTGAAATATTAATAAAATTATTATTTATTTAATTATTATTACTTTATTTATTTACACCTTTATTGACATTTTTAGTCATCTGAAATATTAATAATATATTTATTTATTTATTTATTTATTTATTTATATATACATTTATTGACATTTTTAGTCATCTGAAATATTAATAATATATTTATTTATTTATTTATTTATTTATATATACATTTATTGACATTTTTAGTCATCTGAAATATTAATAATATATTTATTTATTTATTTATTTATTTATATATACATTTATTGACATTTTTAGTCATCTGAAATATTAATAATATATTTATTTATTTATTTATATATTTATATACACATTTATTGACATTTTTAGTCATCTGAAATATTAATAATATATTTATTTATTTATTTATTTATTTATTTATATATTTATATACACATTTATTGACATTTTTAGTCATCTGAAATATTAATAATATATTTATTTATTTATTTATTTATTTACACCTTTATTGACATTTTTAG
>CAIGQQ010002490.1:1178397-1209661 GCA_903798035.1 Danio albolineatus
CTCTCTCTCTCTCTCTCTCTCTCTCTCTCTCTCTCTCTCTCTCTCAATTCAATTCAATTCAATTCAATTCAATAGTTGCTTTATTGGCATGACAATTATTACAAATGTATTGCCAAAGCAGTTATAAAGTTTACATAAAAATAAAAGAACATACATATGTAATAAAAAAAACACAGTAAACACAGAAAAATAGTAGAAGTAAAAAAAAAAAAGATATATACACATATTATAATCCAATATATCATATTATTATTTAATATATCATATTATTATTCAGTATATCATATTATTATTTAATATGTCATATCATTCATATATATATATCATATTATTATTCAATATATCATATTATTATTCAATATATCATATTATTCAATATATCATATTATTATTCAATATATCATATTATTATTCAATATATCATATTATTATTCAATATATCATATTATTCAATATATCATATTATTATTCAATATATTATATCATTCATATATATCATATTATTCATTTATATCAATAAAAATGATAGTAGATCACAAAACACTGTACATTTAATAATCAACATTGAAGGATAAAACAGTAATAAAAATGACTCTCTCTCCCTCTCTCTCTCTCTCTCTCTCTCTCTCTCAAGTTCAAGTTCAAGTTCAAGTTGCTTTATTGGCATGACATTCAATACAGTATTGCCAAAGCACTTCAAATATGTAATATAATAAAATCATCAAATAATAATACAGTAAATAGGAAATAAAGGACACAAAAAATAATAATAATACATTTGATAAATATAACAATTATAATAATAATAAGTCTACATTATTTACATAAGATATATAATTTACATTAACTGTTTCTTATGGTGTGTAGGGTGTATACATATTTTGCAGCTAGTCTAGACGTCAATTCATCCTCTCCGAGTATATGGTAAAGTTTTTCTGAGTTATTAAATTTGAAAAATGAATTAGTCAGTGTTTCAAATTGGGGGAAAATGTTTCTCTAGTTGTAGCGTATTTGGGGCAGAACAGAAGGAAGTGTGTCTCATCCTCTATTTGGTTTGTGCCACACTCTCTCTCTCTCTCTCTCTCTCTCTCTCTCTCTCTCTCTCTCAGTGCTCCACAACAGATAAAATGATTTCATGATTTAAGGCGCCGATTCTGCCTCAGGCGTGAAATCTAAGTTCATGTTACGGTTTGTGGTGATAGATTTTCCTTTATTGCTTCCACGCTTTTCATGCATTTTGCTCTTTCAAAACTTGTGGAGCTGCGCCCTCTGAGTTATCCACATTCAGACCTCTTTAAGTGCACTACAAAGGGAACAGAATTTAAATATCTCAGCTCTTCTTTCAGATTTCCGTCCACATGTTGCATAAAAAATAAAGAGATGCAAATGAAATCAGTGCAGCATGTGCAAACTGAAGATACATTTTTAGTTAGATATGTGTAGCTACGGTGTGGGATGCCATGGTGGCGCAGTGGTTAGCACTGTCACCTCACAGCAAGAAAGTTGCTGGTTTGAGTCTCAGCTGGGCCAGTTGGCGTTTCTGTGTGGAGTTTGCATGTTCTTCCGTATTCTCCTCATTTTTATTGAAAGTAGTAAGTAGTATCCTGGTGGACATCTGTGATACTTAACTTTGATAGTTCCTGGAGGCTTCTTGTATAAAACAACGCCATATTAGCGGAGAGTGCAAAACTGGAAGTGTTCTACCCAGGTTGACTGGAGCACGAAAGTTACGCATATACCCTATTATATAACATATAAAACACTACTTACAATAACAAACCAATGTCGCATATGAAATAGCGATGAGTGGAAGTGTTCCACCCAGGGAACCGGTTTGGTCACGTGACGTTCGACATATACCCTGTTAGAAATCATTTTAAAAAGTGTTCTTACTTGTTCCAATCCTTCACGTTTTTCTTTCTTCTGTTGAACACAAAAGACAATATTTTAAAGAAAGCTGAAAACACTGGCTCCCGTAATTTGTTTTTTTACTACACTGTAAAATAAATCCGTAATTTTATGGTTTATTTCCAGCAGCTGGGGTGCTGAAGAAAAAAAACAACTTAAAATAACAGCCATTAAACTACAGAAATATACCGTAAAATAATAAGTAACAGAAATTTACCAGAAATCTAAATTTAAGTCAAGGCAAGGCAAGTTTGTTTATTTAGCACATTTCATACACAGTGGCAATTCAAAGTGCTTTACATAAACAGAAATAAAATTGAAAATAAAAGAAAATAGAAGAAAATAAAAACAAATAATAAAAAAACAGATAAAAACAGATTAAAATGAGTTAAGACAAGTTATAAAAGAATGAAAAACAAAAAGAAAGACACAATAGTGTGATCTGTCGGACGTAGCACAGTGCTCATTCAGTAAAGGCACAGCTAAACAGATGTGTTTTCAGTCTTGATTTGAATGTGCCTAATGTTGGAGCACATCTGATCATTTCTGGAAGCTGAATTCAGCAGCGGGGGCCGTAATAGCAGAAAGCAGATTCACCCTGCTTTGAATGGAAAATTTAAGGAAATTTCTGTAATTTAATATGCATTATTTTACGATATATTTCTGTAATTAAACGGCTGTTATTTTACTGTTTCCCCCACAGTTCAAAGATATGCAGTACAGGTGAATTGGGTAGGCTAAATTGTCCATGGTGTGTGGGATTGAGAATGTATGAATGTTTCCCAGAGATGGGTTGTGGCTGGAAGGGCATCCGCTGCGTAAAACAAATGCTGGATAAGTTAGCGGTTCATTCCGCTGTGGTGACCCCGGATTAATAAAGGGACTGAGCCGAAAAGAAAAAAAATGAATGAATGAGTTTTGTGTAAACGATCCCTTTAACGTTACATTTGACAAAAAAAGGAAAAAAAATCTAATTTTCCCATTATTATCTCACCTGTACGCTGTTATCTTGTCCTAGTTCATGCCATACATCAACCCCAGCAGGCACGGGACGTCAACATGACATCAGTTTGACGTTGTAGCCAAACGTCATGGGATGATGCATTTTGTTTGGAAATAAAAATCGTTTGACGTCAGAACCCAACCTCAGTTCGACATCAATGTCCAATGTTGAATAGACGTTCCGTTTTGGTTCCTTTCCTAACACACCATAAAAACAACATAATATCAACATCTAATGATGTTACAGCTTGACGTTGTGTGGACGTTACCAATATGACGTTTATCAGATGGATTTTAGTTGCCATATCTGACGAATAAATGTCAGTGTTTGGTTTATGTTGGCTTAAAATGTTGGCTCGACGATGGATTTTGGCCACTTCCCAACACAACGTAAAATCAACCAAATATCAACGTCATTTCACATCGGTATTGAACATCAAAATAACACTGTCCTTCAACGCTGGTGACCCAGCAGGCACGGGACGTCAACATGACATCAGTTTGACGTTGCAGACAAACCTCATTGGATAATGCAATTTGTTTGGAGATAAAAATCGTTTGACGTCAGAACCCAACGTCAGTTCGACATCAACGTCCAATGTTGAACAGACGTTGCATTTTGGTTCCTTTCCTAACACACCATAAAAACAACATAATATCAACGTCTAATGATGTTACAGCTTGACGTTGTGTGGACGTTACCAATATGATGTCTCTCAGATGGATTTTGGTTGCCATACCTGATGATTAAACGTCAGTGTTTGGTTTACGCTGGCTTAAGATGTTGGCTCGACGATGGATTTTGGCCACTTCCCAACACAACGTAAAATCAACAAATATCAACGTCATTTCACATCGTTATTGAACATCAAAATAACACTGTCCTTCAACGCTGGTGACCTAAATCTAACCTAATACTAACATCTTACGATTTTGTGTGTCTGCTGAGACAGTTCACGGCAATTAAATTAGTCAAGCAAGTACAAAACAGCGACATAAGTATCATATGATAAGTCTCCTGTGTTAAATGCAGAGTGAACGTGACACACGTTGATGCAACTGCGAACACTCCAGTCCAATGGTCCCGCAGCTGTGTAGCGGATCTGGATCTGCTGTCCAATAATCCCAGCAGGCCTGATTGGGTGAACAGCAGACCCCCGGAGACAAACACTCATTCATCATGCGCTGTCAGGACGCCCCGGGCTCCGTGTCACGCCGCCGCTGATTTAACACCACACTGTCTGACAGGCTCAGACCTTCCACAACAACTAGCCAGATTTACAACACACCGCCGGCCTCCAGATTAACCATTATCTCCCATTATTAGTGAGAGCGACTATCACTTTCAGCCAGGACCGAGCTGGACCAATCGGCTGACTAACCTTTCAGACCAGAGCAGGACTTCACAGGTGTCCTGATGAAATATATACAGTTGAAGTCTGAATTATCAGCCCTCCTGCATTATCAGACATTTTCCTCCAATTTCTGTTTAAAAAAGAGATGATTTTTCAGTATAGTGTTAATAACTCATCTCTAATAAGTGATGTCTTTTCTCTTCGCAATGATGAGAGCACATAATATTAGACTAGATATTCTTCAGGACACTAGTATTCAGCTTACTGTGAAATTTAAAGGCTTAAAGGTTATTAGGGTAAAGTTAGGGTAATTAGGCGAGTCATTGTGTAACAGTGGTTTGTTCTGGAGACAATCCAACACTAATATTGCTGAAGGGGGCTAATAATATTGAGCTTTTAATGAGTTAAAAAAATTAAGAACTGCTTTTTTATTCTAGCCGAAATAAAACAAATAAGACTTTCTCTAGAAGAGACAACATTAGAGGAAATACTGTGAGAAACTCCTGATTCTGATCAACATAGTTTGGGAAATACCTGAAAAAAAGTGAGAAAAAAATAAATAAAAACAAAGGAGGGCGAATAATTCTGTATACATTAAAACAGTGTATGTTATTTAATTGTATTTCAGTACTTTAATAACACAGTAATGTGTTTACCACTTAGTTCTGTATCTTTATTTATTTGTTTACATATATTATTATCTATTTCATTATTTTGGTATATATTAGAACTGCAATTTGCAATCAAAACAGAACAGAACAGAACAAAATTACCACCGAGATGACAATGATGATAATAATACTTTTTTTTTTGCAGTGTTTGTAAAAATTATCATTTTACAGTCCAAAAAATGTTCGAGTTATAAATATACTATTGTAGAATATTACTGTAATAGCAGAAATGTAAATTAAAAAATAATGTAAATTAAATTAAAATTATGTCAATTGTTAATTGTACAAATTAAAATATTTATTTAAAATAAAATATTGTAATATGTTTTGTAAAATCAAATTAAATACATGTATATAGTACAGTAATAATAGAACTGTTAAAAATTATACAAAATAAAAAACTTAAAAAAATAAATTTTTATTAAACGAAGATATTGTAACATTTTGTAATGTATGTGTATATATACATATATTTCAGCTTAAACTCTTTTATTAATCTAAGGTCGCCACAGCAGAATGAACCGCTAACTTATCGAGCGTTTGTTTTACACATTGGATGCCCCTCCAGCTGCTACCCAGTACTGGGAAACATCCACACACACTCATTCACACACATACACTACAGACATTTTAGCCTACCCAATTCCCCTATAGCATGTGTTTGGACTGTGGGGGAAACCGGAGCACCCGGAGGAAACCCACACCTGACCACAACTGACCCAGCCGGGGCTTGAACCAGCGACCTTCTTGCTGTGAGGCGATTGTGCTACCCATTGCACCCATATATATGTTCAGTTTTAATTTTGTTATAATAAACAAACACTCTTATTTCTGCTTTACAAAATTCCAGCAGTTATAAGCTTGTGTCCAAAGATGATGAAACAAATTAAACTGTGTACATGTTCCCAAATGCACACTATAAACAAAATGCAAAGATAAAGTTAGTCTTGAGCAACTTTTATTACAAATTAAGACACCAAAAACCATTTTATTTTTCGTTATTATGACGCAACCTTATTCATGTTCCAATTATTAGCTTGCATTTTCTTCACCACCAGGCAAACCCGGCAATAAAGTCCATTTTAAAATGTGATGCATGACACAAAATAAATAAATAAATAAAAATGCATGTTGCCACTATATTTGCAGCTAGTTTGTCAGTCTATTAAGCACTTCCAAGTCCTTCTAAACCCACCAAAAGAGACGAATGTCCTCATGCTCACACAGATCAATGCGTTCGTCTGTGTTTTCTGGCGTACAGTAAACTCAAGCATCCTTAAAGCTACGTGACCCTTAAACCCACGCGGGTGTCCGTGCATCTTAACCTCAGACTGCGGGATTAAAGCTGGACTCATTATCAGCGTTGAGCACTCCACGAGCACACTTCAACAGTTTCTTTCCAATTTCTCACATGGTTGATCTAATGTGTGAAAAGAAAACGAATCGACCCATGTCATTGGGTTATTATTTTGCTAATGTGAAATAGTTTTTTTTTTTTAGCGAGTGTGCGTTCTGAAATCCAATCAACATTCCTGACCACAGAAAAAAAAAGGGGCCGGTTTGGAGATTAAAACCCCTCCAAATTAATAATCGTTAGCATTCGACTCGGGAACCAACCACTGTGCGTGCTCTTAAAAGCCTTTATTTGCATATTTTAGCATGCTTTGTGAAGCTCGTCCACTCCAGATGTGATACTCCTGCAGTTTGGAAAGGATGATAATGTTTAGCGTGATATTATTATTATGATCTGATTGGTCAGTCTGGTTTAAGAGAACTCACTCACTCACTTTCCTATGTCTTTAAAGGATCTGTTTTGCCCCTGATGTCCCTAGAGCAGGGGTGGGCAAACTTGATCCTGGAGGGCCGGTGTCCTGCACAGTTTAGCTCCAACTCTAATACAATGACTTGCCTTTAAAGGGCCAAAATCCAAAGTTGATTGAGGGCTGTGGGCCAAAGTAAAATATACCAAACCGTTTTACATTAAATTAGTCATAGGCAATTGATTTGCTAATATTTAAAAATAACAAGAAGACGTTGCTTTAAAACATATCGAGTATTGATGCAGTATCACACAGCAAAAATTCCAGTGTTAAATATACAGTGTGATTTTTTTTTGGTGTTGTTCAGTGTTAAAACTAGAGTAAATTTTAATCCACGAGTGTGAAAGAGTGTATATTTAAGAGTTTTTTTTTTTCAGTGTTAAATTTTTAACCCAATATGCAGTGTATTTCCCACTAGTGATGGGAAGTCCAGTTTTTTTACTTAACTCATTAGCCAGCGCCCCGACGTGGTCGCACTGAGGCGCTATTTTTCCCACATGTCAGTGTTTATAAATAGATTACACCACAAAGAAAGAAGTAAACTGCACAAACTATACATCAATCTAAAGCTACAACCCTCAAGTACCCATTGTAATACATACATTGTAACGAATGATTAATTTTGTTGTAAGTACATATTAGTTAAGGCCACTTAATATAAAGTGGCACCCAATGTTCTTCCAGGTAAGTTCGTACCCCCAACAGTCCTCCGATCCTCTGAGATTTCAGCCGTTGTGCTCTTATTATGATTAATCTCACCTTGGCTAATCGCTAACCGCTATAATATCAATCCCACAGCATGTTTGTTATTCCACACTCGCCAGGCAGATCTTTAGCCCATATGGGAAATCAGTATTTACGCTGCTTTTCTAGTTCTCATTAAGAGTCAATTATCAACGTCTCGTGCTTTAGGAGAATGACAAATGAACAGTTTGCAAACTTAGCATGAAATGACTCGACAAACGCTCGCGCCGAACACCTTGATACAGTGCGGGAAATATTCGCTTTCATTTGTCAGACGGAAATCAAACTTAATTAAGGCGAATGGCTACATCTGTTCCACGTGAAGCTCGCAGGGTCCATCAAGCCCCAGGTGGTCTGATAATTAAAAACATATTTCTTCCCACTTAAATGAAGTTAGACCCGTGCGCGAACATCTGTTTGCGGAGATCTGCCGCGCAGACACAATATGACACATCGCAGCCATCAAACGTTTATTAACTGAGCTTTCCAGAGATGGAGGACATCACTGTTGTGTTTGAGCTGGAGATTCACAGGAGTGTGTTTAGAGTCATTTCTGAGGGTCAGACTCGTCTACGCTGTTCATTAATCTGTGTTTTGTGTGTATTTGTGGTTGTGAATTGCATTATGGGTTGTTGATCTCTGCTCTGTCGAATTTTGATGTTGAAAGTTGAACTCTACAGTTTAACAAAAGTGACTTTTATTGACATTTGAGTCGTTTGAAATAATATAAGAAACAATAACTAGAGCAGGGTTGCCCATACTTTTTCTTATGAAGGGCCAAAAAATAAACTTGATTGAGGGCCGTGGGCTGAAGGTAAATATATCAAGCTGTATTACAAGGTTTCCATGAATAATTTCCTTGTTTATTTAAAAATAAATAGAAAACATGACTTAAAACATAATCCATTATATATATTATATATATATATATATATATATTCATTCATTCATTTTCTTTTCGGCTTAGTCCCTTTATTAATCCGGGGTCGCCACAGCGGAATGAACCGCCAACTTATCCGGCATTTGTTTTACGCAGCGGATGCCCTTCCAGCCACAACCCATCTCTGGGAAATATATATATATATATATATATATATATTTTTTTTTTCCATTTTATAATGAACCTATTATAATGAAAACATAACAATTCCATTTATAACATTATGGAGTTTAATGCTGAATACACTAGTCAAGCTGCACCTGCCTTCATTTTACAATATTTAATTGAAACATTTAAATTTAGTTGTTTTTTAGTGGCTTAAAAATAAAAGGAACAAATGAAAGGTTATGTTAAATTAGAAATGACAATGTGTATTAAAACCATTAACCCCAACTCTCTCCAAAACTCTCCCTCTCTTCTCAAATGGGATGGTGGGCCAAATCAAAGGTTACAATGGGCCAACATTGGCCCGCGGGCCCTAGTTTGAGCATCTCTAAACTAAAGAAAGAAGTCTGGTAAATGACAGAAAATGGACTGGGATTTTATTGCAAGGTTTTTGTAGCATAATATACAACACCAAACGAACAATATAGCACTGTAAACTATTAAAAAAGGATCATAAAAGTCACTTTTTTTCAACTTTTCTTTGTTTAAAAGTTGGTAGAAAGATTAAGCTCCTATAATGCAGTTTAAAAGCAGAAATAAACAAGCAAACAATAAATAATAAACACACAAAGCATATTTTTTTACAGTATATATCTGTAATGTTCTTTCCATGATGGCGTGGGTTTCTGTACTGTATGTAACAAACAACTGCATTACTCATGATACTGAACTGCAAATCCACCAATCAGATAGTGGCAGTTTTAAAAGTGCAGCATAAGCACTCAAAATACTTAAATATCTGTTTATATACTTTAAAAACACTTTCTTTATAGCATGTATGTAACAAAAAACTCCATTACCCATGATGCTGAACAGCAAATTTACCAATCAGAGAGACACAGTGTGCAATGTTCAGCAAAACAGATCTTTAGCTCCGCCCACTCAAATAAAGCATCACAAATGACATCATACACACTCAAAATACTTTATTTACTCTGAAAACAGCCTTTGTTCTTTAAGAGGTTCATTAAGAGCAGTTTCTTTTTAGCGCGTATGTAACAAATGACTACATTACCCATGATGCTGAACAGCGAATCCACTAATGTGAGAGACAGAGTGTGCAAAGTGCAGCAAAGTAGATTCTTAGCTCCGCCCACTCAAATTAAACACCACAAATGACATCATACACACTCAAAATACTTAAATATCTGTTTATAAACTCTGAAAACAGTCTTTGTTTTAAGAGGTTCATTAAGAGCAGAAGAGGTTTCTTTTTAGCGCGTATGTAACAAAAGACTACATTACCCATGATGCTGAACAGCAAATCGACCAATCAGAGAGACACAGTGTGCAAAGTGCAGCAAAGTAGATTCTTAGCTCCGCCCACTCAAATTAAACACCACAAATGACATCATAAACACTCAAAATACTTAAATATCAGTTTATAAACTTTGAAAACAGCCTTTGTTCTTTAAGAAGTTCATTAAGAGCAGAAGCGGTTTATTTTTAGTGCATATGTAACAAAAGACTACATTACCCATGATGCTGAACAGCAAATCCACCAATCAGAGAGACACAGTGTGCAATGTTCGGTAAAACAGATCTTTAGCTTCACCCACACAAATAAACCATCACAAATGACATCATACACACTCAAAATGCTTAAATATCTGTTTATATACTCTGAAAACAGCCTTTGTTTTTTAAGAGGTTCATTAAGAGCAGAAGCGGTTTCTTTTAGCGCGTATGTAACAAAAGACTACATTACCCATGATGCTGAACAGCAAATCCACCAATCAGAGAGACACAGTGTGCAAAGTGTAGCAAAGTAGATTCTTAGCTCCTCCCACTGAAATTAAACACCACAAATTACATCATAAACACTCAAAATACTAAAATATCTGTTTATATTCTCTGTACATTTGTGTTATTACTTCAGTAACAGCAGAAATGAGCTGTATATTCCTGATCAAGCAGGTTACTCTGGTGTCAATGGCCATGAGAGATTACCGTTATTATTCAGACCCAAGAAAAGCCGTCTAAATGAATTGTGAGGAGTGCAGGGGCTCGCCGGGGCTAGTTAGCTTTAAATTGGGCGCCCGATGCGTTCTGGGCATTTAGCTGGTCATTGATACACAGAGAGAAACGCGGAGAGCTTGAGGTCGCCCTGTTTCTTCAATGCTAATCCTGCGCCAATTAGTTTCTGCCCAGGAGGGCCGGGCATAATGGCTCATTACCAAACGAGCACACTCTCGTCTTTAGCCCACCCCCCCTCCGCCATCAAATTAAATATGATGGGACCCGTGAACAATGTCTTATTAAAATCAACAACTGATCTGCTCTTTGTTCGCCGGGCTCGTTCAATTAAACAAACGTGTAGATCAGAGCGGCGCAGCGGCGGAGGATTTCTGCGGGTTCAAGCCGAGTTCTGCTCATCCTTTGAAGATTTTCCCCATCGCTGGGAGTCTTTGTGCGGGAGAAAGTAATGACCCCCTCAGTTTCAGCACGCTGTGTGTTTTCATGCAGATTAGAAAGACGCCAGGCCAAACTCAAGTTGAGTTTGCAGGGTTTCTGACTTTATTGTAAATATATATATATATATCACTTTTAGGATTAATGTATTGCTCTCAATACATGCAACAGGCACTACAGTGAACTTACAGATCATATCAATAATACAGGTGTCATACAATAAGCCGAAGATCACCATGAATTACTATTTAATAAACTACACTTACAGAAATAATGGTACAATATCTGTCTCTGCACTCTCAGAAATAAAGGTTTGCGAGCTGTCACTGGGGTGGAACCTTGTCTAAAAGTACACATTTGTACCTAAAGGGTCCATATTGGTACCTCAAAAGTATATATTAGTAACCAAAAATTTTATGAAGAACAATTTTGTGCTTTTTAGGTACTAAAATGTACCATTGAGGTATTAATATGGACCCTTTGGGTACAAATGTCTACCTTTTGAAAAGGTACCACCCCAATGACAACTCATGTACCTTTATTTCTGAGAGTGTGGGGTGTTACCTTTTCAATTATTTGTATAGCGCTTTTACAATGTAGATTGTGCCCAAGCAGCTTCACATCGAAGGTTATAGTGAATTGAAACAGTGTCAGTCCAGTGTTCCATCGATGCGCAGCTCTACAAGTCCCGAACCATGCGAGCCAGTGGAGACAGCGGAGGAACAAACTTCACCATTTGGCGAAAGTGAAGGATTAAAAAATCCTGGAGAGAAACCAGGCTCAGTTGGGCATGACCATTTCTCTTATGGCCAGACGTCTTGTGCAGAGCTGCAGTCTAGGCGCTGGAGGCTGGAGAACTCTAGGCTCTTCTGTCCTTGGAGGGTCACAGGAATCAGTCTCATGCTTGCTACTCCACCATGCACCAACAGCTGCTCAGGATACAGCGTGGTCCAGGATTATAGAACCTTGGGATCGTCTCATGGCGGGTCTTAGATCACATTTTCAAAAGTTAGACTTTTGTATTGTTAGTAGAGCTGGACAGATCGATCCAAAAGTATCAATATTTACAATTTTTCTTTTATTTTCTTTGTTCTCTATATCCGCCTGGGGATACTCATCCCGAGGCCTCTAGAGATTGTGTAGCTCCATTGATCCAAGACCTGTGAAGAAATGTTGCGGTAACGCTTTATTTTGATGGTCCATCTGAGTATCAGTAGACTGTCTGCTTAATATCTGCTGATACTGACATTCAACAGATATTTAACTGACTATAAGAAACTTTGCAAGTACATGTCAACTTACTCTAACCCTACCCCTAACCCCAACCTAACAGTCTACTTATAATTGAATGAGAATTAGTTGGCATGTAGATGCCATGCAACTTAAACTCAACAAACAGACCATCAAAATAACGTGTGACAATGATGCCAACAATAGAGGACTTCTAGTGGTCTCCATAATCCTGGACCAGGCCGTATCCTGAGCAGATGCAGTGGTGGTCATGTACATAGGAGTGGAGAGCATGAGATTCTTGAAAGACCCCAGTGAAAGACAAGTCTTCTCAATAATCCCGTGGACCAACCTGAACATTCTGCAGCTTCTCCATGATGGACGTCCAGCGTTCTCCAGCCTCCGGTGCCTAGACAGCAGCTCTGCTTAAGTAATTTGGTCAAAGGAGAAGTGGTCATGCCCAACTGAGCCTGGTTTCTTGTGGAGCTGCGCATCGATGGATTTGCTCATCAGTGTTTGGACTTTCAGCAGTGAAAACTGAACTGAACTAAACTTCAACACTGAACACTGGACTGACACAGCTTCAATTTACTAAAACTTCTATGTTCAGCTGCTTTGACACACTCTACATTGTAAAGGCGCTAGAGAAATAAACATGAATTGAATGAAATTGAATCAATACAGGCAATGTATCAAAATGATCGATTCTTAAATTGAATTATTGCTCTTTTCTATGTTTCTTCTCCTAATGAGTGATCACTGATTTTAGAATATCTTAATGATAAGTGCCGTATAGTATATAAATATTTACAGGTTTGTACAATGAGTTTTTTTTGTTATACGGCCTTACAGTATATAGCCAATTTTTGTTTAATTGACAATGTTCTGTAACTTTAATCAATGTAAAAAGGAATTATGTCTATAGTATTTTATATAATAATAATAATAATAATACTGAAGGTGATTAAAAAACATTATAAAATCATTATAATATATTTCATAGTATTGGTCAAGTATTGGTATCGATATAGACGATGATTGCCTTGAAATACTTCGGATCAGAAAGAAAATAATTGGTATTGCTCATGACTTATCTTTAGGGTACAACTTTTTCCATTAAGGTTTACTTTACACATTTGTACTTTTTAGGTTTTATTATGGACCTTTATGGACCTGAGGTGGTACGTTTTCAAAAGGTACACTATTGTACCCTAATAGTGTACCTTTTGAAAACCACCCCAGTGACTATGAAATCACCCCAGTGACTGATTTTGACTTTATTTCTGAGAGTGTAGACAAGTCATTGTACATCAGTGATTTGTTCTGTAGACAATAGAAAACTAATATTGCTGAAGGGGGCTAATAATATTGACCTTAAAATGGGTTTAAAACAATTAAGAACTGCTTTTATTCTAGCCGAAATAAAACAAATAAGACTTTCTCCAGAAGAAGAAATATTAGAGGAAATACTGTGAGAAATTCCTGAATCTGAGAAACATCATCTGGGAAATACTGTAAAAAGGATAATTCTGACTGAAAGTGCAGAGCAGGCTGCAGTGATGTGCAGAAATCTGAAACAGACTCAGAGGAGCAAACGTGAGAGCAGAAACGTGAAAGCGTCCCAATCCTCATTAAGACCTGTTGATTCCCCCTAGATCCCTCTCACACCTCACACGCTGCCGTCATCTGCACAAGACTGCATTAATACACCTGAGAAACCGCCAATATCACTGTGAAATGAGGAGATTTACGAGAACTGAAGAGGATGGAAAGCAGATCTGACAAATTTGTGTGATCAGCAATGTCAAAGCTGGCTGTTAAACCTGTTGCAGTCAATTTACATCCTGCCTCCTGCTGTCTGATTGATAGATCACAGCTTTTTTTTTAAATGGTACAAACGTTGATCTTCAGCTTGTGATTCATGTCGATTTTTGCTTTTATAAATATTATTAAATAAATAATTCAATTAATAAATAATAATTTAATAAAATTAATGCAAGTAGTATAACGCCAAATTAGAAACAGTTGTGACTGTATGCAAAACGCAAGTAAAATTTGTAAAAATTTGACTTGTAGTTCATTGCAGACAGCACAATAAACATTATTTAATGTTTTCCTCATGATTTCTATTGTTTTTTCCCAAAAATTCCACTTTTGGTTCCTGCCATTTCAAAAAAAAGCTGTACCAGTAAAGCATTTACCACTGTAATGTTGCCATTCCCTTACACAACACTTAAATAGACATTTAGGCACTGAAGACACCAAGTGATGAAGTGTTTCAGGTGTAACTTTGTCCAATTCTTCCTGCAAACAAGTCTTAAGGGGAACAACAGTACGGGGTCTTCGTTGATGCACTTTGTGCTTCAAAATGTGCCACACATTCTCTATTGGAGACAGGTCAGGACTGTAGGCAGGCCAGTCCAGTACCTGTATCCTTTAGCTCTGCAGCAGGACTCTGTGCAGAATGTGGTTTTGCATTGTTTTGTTGAAATATTCATGGGCATCCCTCGAGAAGAAGGCAGCATATTGTGCTCCAAAAACCTCTATGTGTTAATGGAGCATCACAGAAGTGCAAGTTACCACTGACACAACCCCATACCATGACACACTCTGGCTTTAATCCATTTCTTCTTTGGTCTGGAGCACACTGCATCCATTTCTCCCCCAAAATACTGCTTCATCTGACCACAGTACACGTTTCCACCGTGTGATGGTCCATCTTAGATGCCATCGAGGCCAAAGAAGCCGACGGCGCTTCTGGACACTGTTAACATAGGGCTTTCTTTTGGCTCATTTCAGTTTTTACTGGCATTTGTGGATGTAACTAGGTATTGTAGCAAACAAACGTAGTCCTTAGCCAATATGATGATATGGCTTATAGATGAATGAGGATTCTTCATGCAGCGTTGTCCTTTATGCACTGAACTTCCTTCAGATTCCTTGAATCTTTTAATGATGTTCTGCACTGATGAAGGGGAAATATCCAAATGTCTTCCTCTCTTTCTTTGGGGAACATTGTTTTAAACATTTTAGCAATCTCGTATCTCAATTATCTTCAAATATCACGTATTTGTTGGCAAACTGGCGATCCTCAGCCCATCTTCACTCCTAAAGGACTAGACCTTTTTTGGATGCTGCTTTAGACCAAATCATAAATACAATCACCTGTTGACATCATGATTTACAATAAATAAACTACAAACAAATAAATAAAAATAACACCATTATAAAAACTAAACCTGTCAACAGATTCATTCATTCATTCATTCTCTTTTCGGCGTAGTCCCGTTATTAATCTGAGGTCGCCACAGTGGAATGAACCACCAACTTATCCAGCATATGTTTTACACAGCGGATGCCCTTCCAGCTGCAACCCATCACTGGGAAACACCCATACACACTCACTCACAACAGACAAATTAGCTTACCCAATTCACCCATAGCGCATGTGTTTGAACCAACACAGGCTCATTGAGAAAACGTAGTCCCGAGTACATTTCTGGAGACCGCAAATTACGTGGTCAGAGGTACGTATGGCTGCGTTTCATTTTTTTTTAAACGAACGCTACAGGTGGTGTGACGCCGTTTCTTCTCGTGCTTACCAGCCGACCGCCTCGTGTGGACGACTTTACCGCTGCAACCAGTTTGTCCCGTTAGCTCGCCGTGTTTGTTGGCGGACTCGAGACGCAGAGAGGAGTTGACCACCACGATGGCGCCGGGGTTTGAGTCCGGCGAGGAGCGTTTCCAGAAAGCAGGTAAGACAAACACAGAATCCATATAACGAAGTAAACAACAGGGTGAGAACAAGTCTGAAAATGTGGTAAAAATGAGACGAGGGCTTTTGTTTTATTCTGGATTGCTTTTTTGAAAGCTGTTGGTTGGGTTTAGGGAAGTTTGTGTGGGTGCGTGGGTGGGTCGATTGATAAGATTTTGGTTGGGTTTAGGGAAGAGGGAGGGTGGGTCAGTCCGATCGGATGGTCAATCCAACGCTATCTCACGGCAATTCGGAACTTTTTAAAAAGTGGCTAATTCGTATGAATTTGTACGATCTAACTCGTACAATTCAGTACGATTTGCTCATCAACCAATGACGGCTGTGTTTAGGGGTGGGGTTAGGTGCCACGCCTTCTTTTTTAAATCGTACATTTTCGTACGACTGAACTCGTACAAATTTGTACGAATTAGCAACTAAACTGCCAAAACGTAAAATACTTACGTTTTCTCGTGAGATCAGGCTGGTCCGTCAGTCGTTCAGTCAGCCAAAAACGGTCATCCGACAGCGGCCTCTGGTGGTTTTACGCAAGAATGGCAGGCACGAACGGCACTCGCGAGAGATATTTGAGATCTAAATAAAAGCGTCCCTAGCGGCCTCTCGTGGACTTGCCAAAGCAAAAAGTGCAAAAAGACGTACCTGACGGGACGTATTCCACGGCCTCCAGAAACGTACTCGGAACTACGTTCTCAGAATGAGCCTGGGTTGGTTTGAACTTGTGGAGGAAACCCACACGAACACGGATAGAACGTGCAAACTCCACACAGAAGTGCCTATTGACCGAGCCGAGGCTCGAACTGGCAACCTTCTTGCTGTGAGGCGGTTGTGCTACCCACTGCGCCACCGTGACACCCCTGTCAACAGATATAAATTGAAAATAAATGTAATTATCCATCATCAGGCTGAACCCAAAGCCTTGTATAAATAAATAAACTTCCTAGTAGGAACATCCTAATTAACTAGTCGGAGTTTCAACACTATTTCACAACAAAAACGCTGCCGTGACTCAAAAATGTTGGTCAAAAGTGCGGTGGAGCCGGAGTGTTTGCATCTCCAAATAAAGTGAGAGCAGATCCGCTGGAGCATGATCCACTTATAAAGCTCAGCCCACGAGGTGAGCTCCCTAGAGAGTGTGTGTTGTGGCTGGAGAGTGCACTTAGTAGGGAATAAACCACTGCCGGCATCTGTGTTCGCATCCCTAGGGGAGCCTGGATCCCAAGGCCCCCACGGAGGTTCGGGTTTGGGGTTAGATATGCGCGTTGTCACCAGGGAATCAGTGTGTGTGTGTGTGTGTGTCGGAAGCAGATTGTAAACACACTGGAGACTCTTGCAAGACGTGTGACACTTCAGCACCTTCCTAATTGGCCCCTGGCATGATGAAAAACACTGCTGAGCCAATCAAATCAAAGAGGTGAATGTTCGTAACGTGTTTCTGGAGCTGCACTTGTTGAACACACAGAGCTCAGATCATGGGTTCGCTCTCTAGAGGACACGTATACTGAGAAAACTTACAGCTGCAGTGCATTAATAAAAAAAATCTGGAAATGTAACAGTCATAAGTCTATATAAGAGTAACTGAGAAGTAAGAAGTCAGAGCGGTGCTAAAATACCTTATTATTTTACTTATACAAAGTAGTACTGTTACATTATTGACAACATACTATTTATTACTGTTATTTAAAATATTAAAATATAAATTTTACATAAAAAAAATAAATCTGAATTTTTAAATATTTTATTTTATGTGCTTTTGTCATATAAAAAAAAAATCTCCAAAATTTTCAACATATTTTTAAGCATAATTGTTTTATTAACTAATTTCTAATAACTGATGTCTTTTATCTTTGCCATGATGACAGCACATAATATTAGACTAGATATTTTTCAAGTGACATTTAAAGGCTTCACTAGGGTAATTAGGGTAAAGTTAGGGTAATTAGGCGAGTCATTGTATAATAGTGGTTTGTTCTGGAGACAATCCAACACTAATATTGCTGAAGGGGCTGATAATATTGACCTTAACATGGGTTTAAAACTAATAATAACTGCTTTTATTCTAGCTGAAATAAAACAAATAAGACTTTCTCCAGAAGAACAAACATTAGAGGGGACACTGAGAGAAACTCCTGAATCTGAAGAAGAAAAAAGTCACTGATGGGTAAATAATTTTGACTTAAATTCTTAATAATTGTGATATTTATATTTTACATTACCAAACATGATTACAATGAAATTTACAAATTATTATTTACTAATTATAACATTATCCATTTACTGTTTACAATTATATGATTACAAAAACATTACTACTACGTGTTAATCTTACTTTATGATAAACTATATATTTTTAGTTAATAATAGAACTGAGGAATGCATTGTGCCGAAACGTCTGTGTTTCGTATCACATAATGAATGTTAAATAAAAGCTATACAAAGTAATTGTTTAATGAGTTTGAATCATGATCTGAATAATATGATTGACAAGATTAGCGCACCAAAAGTAGTTTGAAAACCGCGAGCGAGCAGGTCAAACTTCATGACTAGTTAGAACACACAAAATAATCTAGGTTTTGGTCATTTTACTTAAAATAATTATTAGTATGACTTTTCATGTAATATATATTTTAATATATTTACATTTTATGCTAATTAAAACATGCATTGCAGTCAAACGTTTTATTTACAATAATTTTTATTGCACTTTTAGCTTAGTTTAAGTTTTATCTCCAGTAGTTTTTACTTTTAATAAAAGTTTTTTTTAATCACATTACAGGGCATCTTAAAAAATTGAGCAAACTATTAATTTAAATTCAATTTCTACAACAACAGAATGTTTTTCGAAGCACATAGACTAATAGCTAGTCAAATTACTATTAATATTAGCTACTAAAAATGCTAATATCACTTTAATAAATACTTTAATAAATAATTTTACATTATAATACTTATACATTTTAAAGATTTAGACACATTTAAACAATTTTGGATTGTGAACAAGCCTGAAATATTATTTAGACCATCAAAACAGCCAAAATAATTAAAATAAAACCCATCTGAGACAAAATATCAAGATGTGAAATCATCAGCCTCTGCTTATCCACTCATATTTGTTTATGCAGATTCATTAATACACATTTCCCTGTAAAACCTCATGGCCTTATTACATTTAAAATATTCCAAACAGCTCACTTCTCCCCACTAGAGGAATAACTTTTTGCACCCTAAATAAAATCATTCACAACTTCTCTCCCTCAGCCTTTGTTATACTTTCATTAATATTTTCTTTATTTGAGGTCATCAGTATGCGCATTTAAATCTGCAGCGCGCTGGTAATGGCTCTTATAATGGAGGGCGGTGAACAAAGGCGTCCCCGGCAGCGGCCCCGGGTTCGGGAGGGGCGAGGGTCCGCCATTCATCTCTGTCTGCGCGAACAAAGAAAACCTGTAGAGTGTGTAAGGAGGCTCTGGCTGCCAGCGCAGGAATACATTACAGCCTACAGTCTCTCGCACACACACACACACACACACATGCTTGCTTTGGCACTTTCCTAGCAGCCGATGTACGCTTCTGTAGGTGCTGATTCTTTGTTTTGCTTTTTTTAATTTGTGCTGAAGCTGCAGCCTATATTATATCATTGCACAGGATGACATGCATGCTTTTTTGTGTGCGTATGAGTGATCAAAACATGCAGCTAATCATATGATCATGCCAAATCAGTATTTTTATTTTCTTATGACTACATTTTTACAAGTAACTAATCATATAATCATGCAAAATCAGTATATTTATATTCTATTTTCTATTAACTGCATTTTTTGGCAGTAATTTAGTAGATCTGAGTGCATTGTTCTGCTTTTGCAACATTTACACCCTCAAAAAATGGCTTTTGTTGCTTGTTCGTGAGTTCAAACAACACAATTCTAAAGGTTTTTTTGGAGACAACTTGATTGTTTTATGTTCAATCCACTTAAATTGGTTAACTTCATTAATTTGTGTTGGAAATTGTGTGGAACACAGCATTTTTTACAGTCATCCAAAACCTTCTGTTGTGTTTTGATGTGATGTTTGACTGTTGCACTGCAAAAAATGCAAAGATTTAGATTTTTTCATCTTGTTTCTAGTCCAAATATCTGAAAATTTGTAAATCAAGAAGCATTTTTCAGACACGCGAAACATGTTGACTTGTTTTAAGAAATAATGTGCTAAAATTAAGTTAAGAATACCTCATTGGCAGATTATTTCGCTATTTTTAAGGGAAAACTCACTTAATTTTGGCATATTATTTCCTAAAACAAGACGACACGATTTTTTTAATCCAGAAAATGCTTCTTTATTTAAGATATTTGGATTACTTTTTAGATATTTGGACTATAAACAAGTAAGAAGTTTGAAGTTATGAAACAGCCTAAATCATTCACCATAGTGATATAAAGCCTTGTAATGTGCTCAAAACCTGGAACTGGAACTACTTTAGCTGTGCATTTATCTGACAATAACCACACACTTGGGAGTGCCATGGTGGCGTAGTGAGTAGCACGTTTGCCTCACAGTAAAAAGGTCGCTGGTTCGAGCCCCGGCTGGGTCAGTTGGTGTCTCTGTGTGGAGTTTGTATGTTCTTCCCATGGAAGTGTGGGTTTCCTCCGGATGCTCCGGTTTCCCCCACCTTTCCCTTCAGCCAATCAGAATCCAGCATTCAACAGAACCACAATGCAAAGCTACAGAAACTATTATAATGAAGACTGCCATTTCAGTTAGTGTCTTCTGTAATCCTTACAAATATGTATGGTTCACAGGCACTTTTATCGTTCACAATTCAACACCAACATGATGCACAGGTTACATGCGTGAAAACAATAATAAACCAATGCATTTAACATCGATGTTTCTTTCTTTAGACACTTGATTTTTTTTTTTGAATGATTTTGATTCCCGTCTCGGGCCGCCACTTGATGTCCGACCCATAATCTGAATCCATTGAGGGAAGACAAAAATCAGCGTCTCTTTTGTTTCCTGTCTCTCCCGCACAGATGATGCACAGGTTGCATGCATGCGTCATTCCCAAAAATAATAATAATCCAATGCATTTAATTTTTTTTTTCTGAACGATGAGAGATTTTGATTCCCATCTCGGGCCGCCACTTGATGTCCGACACATAATCTGAAGCCAAAACCATTGAGGGAAGACAAAAAATCAGCATCTCTTTCCCGTCTTTCCCGCACAGATGATGCACAAGTTGCATGCATGCATCATTCCCAAATATTTAATAATAAACCAATGCATTTAATATTAATGTTCTATTCTTTAGTCACTTGATATTTTTTCTGAAATGATGAGTGATTTTGATTCCCGTCTCGGGTCACCACTTGATGTCCGACCCATAATCTGAAGCCGAAGCCATTGAGGGAAGACAAAAATCAGCGTCTCTTTAGTTTCTCGTCTCTCTCACACAGATGATGCACAGGTTGCATGAAATGCATCATTCCCAAAAATAATAATAAAACAATGCATTTAACATCAATGTTTCATTCTTTAGACACTTGATTTTTTTTTTTTCTGAACGATGAGCGATTTTGATTCCTGTCTCGGGCCGCCACTTGATGTCCGACACATAATCTGAAGCCATTGAGGAAAGACAAAAATCAGCATCTCTTTCTATTCTCTCCCGCACAGATGATGCACAAGTTGCATGCATGTATCATTCTCAAAAACAATGCATTTAATATCGATGTTTCATTCTTTAGACACTTGATTTTTTTTTCTGAACAATTTTGATTCCTGTCTCGGGCCGCCACTTGATGTCCGACCCATAATCTGAAGCCGAAGCCATTGAGGGAAGACAAAAATCAGCATCTCTTTTGTTTCCCGTCTCTCCCACACAGATGAAGCACAGGTTGCATGCATGCATCATTCCCAAAAACAATAATAAACCAATGCATTTAACATTAATGTTTCAATCTTTAGGTTTTGATCTTGGGCCGCCACTTGATGTCCAACACAGAATCTGAAGCCGAAGCCATTGAGGAAATACAAAAATCAGCATCTCTTTTGTTTCCTGTCTCTCCCGCACAGATGATGCACAGGTTGCATGCATGCATCATTCCCCAAAACAACAATAAACCAATGCATTTAATAGCAATGTTTCATTCTTTAGTTACTTAAATTTTTTTCTGAATGATGAGCGATTTTGATTCCCATCTTGGGCAGCCAATTAATGCCCGACCCATAATCTGAAGCCATTGAGGGAAGACAAAAATCAGCGTCTCTTTATTTTTCCCCGTCTCTCCCGCACAGATGATGCACAAGTTGCATGCATGCGTCATTCCCAAAAACTATAATAAATCAATGCATTTAATATCAATTTTTCATTCTTTAGACACTTGATTTTTTTTCAGAAATGATGAGTGATTTTTATGTCTGGCTCAGGCCGCCACTCGATGTCCGACACTGAATCTGAAGCCAAAGCCATTAAGAGAAGACAAAAATCAGTGTCTCTTTCTATTCTTTCGCGCACAAATGATGCACAAGTTGCATGCATGCATCATGCCCAAAAACAATGCATTTAACATCGATGTTTCATTCTTTAGACACTTGATTTTTTTTCTGAACAATGAGCTATTTTGATTCCCGTCTCGGGCCGCCACTTGATGTCCGACCCATAATCTGAAGCCATTGAGGAAAGACAAAAATTAGCATCTCTTTCTATTCTCTCCCGCACAGATGATGCACAAGTTGCATGCATGTATCATTCTCAAAAACAATGCATTTAATATCGATGTTTCATTCTTTAGACACTTGATTTTTTTTTCTGAACAATTTTGATTCCTGTCTCGGGCCGCCACTTGATGTCCGACCCATAATCTGAAGCCGAAGCCATTGAGGGAAGACAAAAATCAGCATCTCTTTTGTTTCCCGTTTCTCCCACACAGATGATGCACAGGTTGCATGCATGCATCATTCCCAAAAACAATAATAAATCAATGTATTTAACATCAATGTTTCATTCTTTAGTTACTTAATTTATTTTTCTGAATGATAAGGGATTTTGATTCCCGTCTCGTGCCGCCACTTGATGTCCGACACATAATCTGAAGCCATTAAGGGAAGGCAAAAATCAGCATCTCTTTCTTTTTCCCCGTCTCTCTCGCACAGATGATGCACAAGTTGCACGCATGCATCATTCCCAAAACCAATGCATTTAACATCGATGTTTCATTCTTTAGACACTTGATTTTTTTTTCCTGAGTGATTTTGATTCCCGTCTCAGGCCGCCACTTGATGTCCGACCCATAATCTGAAGCCGAAGCCATTGAGGGAAGACAAAAATCAGCGTCTCTTTCTCTTTCCCCGTCTCTCCCGCACAGATGGCGTTCCTCAGACGAGCGCTCCGGAAAGCCAGAGGGTGGGGGTTAGGGTTCGCTCTGTGATTGTTGATATCAGTGAGGTCCCAGGCTGCTGTTCCACAGTCTATTTGCCTCTCATAACAAAGCCTTTTAGGGGCCAACACTAATCAGGCTTAGCCGGGAGCACTGCGCTTATCAGGGACCGTCAGACCGCTAGCGCTGCCAGCTTGTTCGCCACTGATAGCGACATCGGCAACTAAATTAAATCTAGATTCCAAAAAAAAAAAACGAGAGAGAAAGCCTTTCCTTCAAGTGAAGAGCTTCATAGCTTCCACCTTTTTCCAGATTTTGGTAATAATAAATCTGTTTAATAATAAAAAAAGCATTATTATGGACTAAATAGTCAGGGTTTTAATTCACATTTGGCCTTTTACTTGTGCCAGAGAAGGAGCTGCTGTGATTAATTGCCCAATTGTTGATCGAAGATATCGCTCTTGGCTTTCAAGGACGAGAAAAAAAAAGGAAAAAGAAAAGCAGCGGGTTTTATTGTCGCTCAAGCACGCGGTGAGTTTCTTGAGGTGGCGCGGCCAGGCTATTGAGACGATGAATGACTACTTCAGGGTCATTTAGGCTGGAGAGCTCTCGAGCAGGGCTGAAACAGCAGGGAAATGAACTCCACACACACTCGTGCCGCTGAATAGGGCCTGAATGAAGCAGGAAATCGTTAAAAGGGCATTCATGTTTGCTGGAGACGCTTCCCGGCGCCTCTGAAAAGGACTTAAAGGTGCCACAATCAGGATTTTTTCACAGCCAAAAGAATGGTGGAGCGTTTGTTAAGCGCTTAATTGTCACGCAGGTGAGCGGCGTTTGAGGTCTTGAGGAGGTAAATCGTCAGGGTTAATGCGTGACATTGTTCTGGCCTATTGATGGTGTTGGCTTGATGCCAAAGGAAACTTGCTGTTAACTGTAGTTATGGTGGCGTTTTTATATTTTGTGTTTAGTTGCAAGATGCACAGGTTACATGCAAACATCATCTTCAATAATAAAACAAGAAAACACACAATTAAAGGACTCAATTTCACTGAGGGTCAACTTGCAATGAGAATTAAACCAGAAAACACTACAAAACAAATATTAAATAAATCCATTTTGATCTTGTAGTTCAGAACAACAGCAAAATTTGAATGTCTTCCTTGATATTTATATATAAAACCTCCTGAAGCCAGTTCTACAATATGATTAAAGAGGAAAATTAAAATCTCCAGCGCAACACATACCAGCTGCATGTACGAGTCGTTCACAAAAATGATGCACAAACTTTCAAACATGAGCACCGTCGAGGTCTTAAGGAGGTAAATTGTCCTAGTCCTTTTTGTCCTTTTACAAAAATGTGTTGACTTGATGCCAAAGTTACTGTTAACCAGGTTACAGGTTTTTACTGTGGCATTTTTAGCTTTTTTATAATACTTGGACATTGTTTACAGCGGAGTATTTAGTTGCAACATGCACAGGTTGCGTGTAAACATCATCTTCAATAATAAAGCAAGAAAAATACACAATAAAGGCACTAAACTTTAATAAGGGTCGACTTGCAATGTGAATTCAACCAGAAAACACTACAAAACAAATGATAAACAAATCAGTTTTGATCTTTTAGTTCAGAACAACAGCCCACTTTGAATGTCTTACGATCATACCCAATATTTATACAGTATATAAAACCTCCAACCTACAATATGATTAAAGAGGAAAATTAAAAACTCCAGTGCAACACATGCCAGCTGCATGTACGAGTCCTTCACAAAAATAATGAACAAACTTACAAATGTGAGCGGCGTCGAGGTCTTAAGGAGGTAAATTGTCAGGGTTAATACGTACATTGTTCTGCAGTATTGATTGTGTTGGCTTGATGCCAAAGGAAAGTTACTGTTAACCAGGTTACAGGTTTATACTGTGGTATTTTTAGCTTTTTTTTAACCTGGACATTATTTAGTTGCAGCATGCACAGGTTACATGTGAACATCATCTTCAATAATAAAGCAAGAAAATACACAATAAAGGCACTAAACTTCAATAAGGGTCGACTTGCAATGAGAATTAAACCAGAAAACACTACAAAACAAATGATAAACAAATCAGTTTTGTTCTTGTAGTTCAGGACCAAAGCCTACTTTGAATGTCTTACATTCACACCCAATATTTATACAGTATATAAAACCTCCTAAAGCCAAATCAGCTGATAGACAATCTTCTATAATGTGATTATAGAGGAAAATAATAGTGCAACATGTGCCAGACGCATCTACGAGTCCTTCACAAAAATGATGAACAAACGCACAAATGTGAGCGCCGTCGAGGTCTTAAGGAGGTAAATTGTCAGGGTTAATGTGTGACATTGTTCTGCAGTATTGATTGTGTTGGCTTGATGCCAAAGGAAAGTTACTGTTAACCAGGTTACAGGTTTTTACTGTGGTATTTTTAGCTTTTTTTCAAGAGTTCATACTTAGCTGATGATTCATTATAAAGCTTGTTTGGCATGAGATCCTCGAGCCCGGGGCTCCCTCCCGTTTGCAAGGTAAGAGGAGAGTTTGAGCTCAGGTAGATCTGGAGAACTCCCCTGCTGTAGTAGCTGATGAACAGATAGCGATTGCTATGAAAAGATAACTACCCACTAGGAGCATGTCTATGGTGCTGATGTGGATTAGTCCATTAACTTAATTGCATGTTTTTGGACAGTGGAAGGAAACCGGGGAACCCACGTGAGCACGGGGAGAACGTGTAAACTCCACACAGAAACATCAGCTGGCTTGGTAAGGACTAGAACCAGTGATGTTCTTGCTGTGAGGCAACAGTGCTACCCACTGGGCCACCGTGCCACCCATCTAGGAAAGGAGGAGTGGGGGTTGAAGGATGGATTCTTTAAAACGAAGATGGCTGTGATATGGAACTGATGGTATATATAGTGGCTCAGGAATTGTCTGATTGGTCAATCATAAATTGAATAATGCAGCACCAGCTGCGAGCAATCATCTGCACGTGATCCTCTCCACATTAGTTTATAAATAAACTTCACTTATATTACTTGGACATTGTTTACAGCGGAGTATTTAGTTGCAACATGCACAGGTTGCATGCAAACATCATCTTCAATAATAAAGCAAGAAAAATACCCAATAAAGGCACTAAACTTCAATAAGGGTCGACTTGCAACGAGAATTAAACCAGAAAACACTACAAAACAAATGATAAACAAATCAGTTTTGCTCTTTTAGTTCAGAACAACAGACTAATTTCAATGTCTTTCTTGATATTTTTACATAAAACCTCCTGAAGCCAAATCAGCCAAAAGACAATCTATAACGTGATTATAGAGGAAAACAATAGTGCAACATGTGCCAGACGCATGTACGAGTCCTTCACAAAAATGATGAACAAACTTACAAATGTGAGCGGCGTCGAGGTCTTAAGGAGGTAAATTATCAGGGTTAATGCATGACATTGTTCTGCAGTACTGATTGTGTTGGCTTGATGCAGACATTTCAGCACAACGCAACACAAAGGCGTATATTCCCATAGAAGGGAATGTCTTTGTTCTGTCTGCATGCGCACACAGGGCACCTGCGATGGATTTGGCATGGCAATCTGTGTCTCATTTTTTTTTTCTTTTCTTTTACACATACACTGGGGGAAAGTGTTCGCATGACCTTTTGTCTTCTAAGGGAACGAGGTATCTTCATTGTCCGGGAGCAATTCAATGAAGCGCTAAGAGAAGCTATTCTTCAAGTGCAACCTGTAAACATCATTACTGAGCTTTGGTATTGAACACATATCTTGAACATGATGATGACATATTGTGGAGATGATGACAACCCTACATGAGCACTGCAATTTTTATGTGCATTTTTTTCAGAAATAATGAGTCAAAATGGATGAAATGGTGGCTTAGTGGTTAACACTGTGGCCTCACAGGAAGAAGGTTGCTAGTTCGAGTCCCGGCTGGTTCAGTTGGGTTTCTGAGTTTGCATGTTCTCCCCGTGGTTGTGTGGGTTTCCCTTCGGGTGCTCCGGTTTCCCCCACAGTCCAAACACATGCGCTATAGGAGAACTGATGAACTAAATTGACCCTAGTGTATGAATGTGTGCGTGTGTGTATGGGTGTTTCCCAGTACTGGGTTGCAGCTGTGTAAAAAAAGCCTAAGCCGAAGGAAAATAAAGGAATGAGTGAATAAGTCAACATGGGGTGTGTATAGAAAATAGAAGGGGACCAAGAACAGATCCTTGAGGTACCCCTTTGACCAGCTGATGAGCTTTAGATGCCACTCCTCTCAAAATAAAGCGAGTTTTTCCTTAAAACAAGCAAAATAATCTGCAAATGGGGTAAAATAATGTTGTTTTTCAGTTTGAACGATTATTTTTTCTTAGACACATTGTTTCTAAAAACAAGACAGTATCTTCACAAAATAATGACTAATATAGTTCTCTTCGTAGATAAATTGTGATTGAATGGTTAGAAATCTGTACTTGTCTATCTGAATTGATGTAATCATAGCACACAATGAACATTTTGGTTAGACTGCGTTTGATTTGCAATCAGAATTTTCCCCCCATTTCAAGAGTTCCCCCTCAGCTGATGATTGATTATGAAGTGTGTTTGGCATGCTGTCCCGGGAGAGAGCCCTGAGCTCATAAGATCCTCGAGCCCGGGGCTCCCTCCTGTTTGGGAAAGGAGGAGGAGTAGCGTGGAAGGGGGGATTCTTCAGATGAAGATGGCTGTGATATGGAGCTCAGGGTGTTTATAGTGGCTCAGGAATCGTCTGATTGGTGAATCATAAATTGAATAATGCAGGACCGGCTGTGATCAATCATAAACACATGATCCTCTCCAAATTTTCTGGTTTTAATAACAAAGGTATAGAATCAGATATTTTGTTGTTATTTTTGACATAAATCTTATTATGTGAATTTCTGAACACTATTTATTCAGCACATTGGGTATTAAATTTAGTTTTGTCAAGTCAACATGTAAGCATGTTTTTTTAATTATATTGGAAAGTAAATTCTTTCTCTCTCTCTCTCCTTTCTTGTTTCAAATCAAGAAGAATAATACAACCTGTGGCTCAAAGTCATCCAAATAGTGAGTTTTGTGATCTGTTTAACCACCATTTACAGCAGCATCCATTGTGTCAATGGCAGAAAAACAACGCAAAACTCTTTCTTTGCCAACCAATCTCAAAAAAACGTCTGACCCCCTGAATATTGCCATTGCCAGATATAGCAAACATTTTCCTGCCCAAAAGCTGTCCAAAACCCACCCTAAAAATACCCAAAATATATGAGTAATAATTTATTTAACCTAGTTATTTAAACTGCCATAATTTTTAACCATACAGCAACTAACACCAGCAGTGAAAGAACCACAACATAACCGGATCCCATCAAAACACTGCCCCGCTCTCTCCCACACACTGCACTTAATGTTGTGCAGACCTATTAGAGTATGTTTTACTTTCGAAATGGGGTATAAATTCACCCCATTTGGCGTTTTAAATTCTTTTGAACATAATTAGAATATCAGACAACGCTTCTATGGCTGTTCTTGCAGTCAATTGCAGGAAAAAATCATTGATAATAGTGTCATGATAAACCACTGTGAGTTTAACTGCAGGCGCTGCGAGATGCGCATACACTCGAAGGTGAGTCAGATTTTGATACAACTTTCCTTCACCTACTCTTGCAGGTGGACCCATGTGGGTTTGCGCTATGCACTGGTCACTACTAACTGAATGGAATAGGAGCCCACGGTTGTGTTTTGTTAAAAAGGTTGCATATAAAATTTTGTCAGCCCGTCTATGCCATTTTTTACCCGCGCAATCCAATTCTAAACCACCCATCTGGCAACACTGAGTGTACACGGTGACGACTTGTAATGTTTATATCCATCAACTCAGCAGCGGCATAAATTACAGCTCGATGACATTAGTTCGAAAACAAGGTTGGCAAATCCTTGATCTCTTCTGAAAGTGACCATTATTTTGAGCTTGCCTGTTCTCTCCTTTTAAGACTCGACGTCTGTTTAGCCGAGCGGAGATGTCCTCTTAAGCCGGCGTTCAGCTCCAGTCATCTGACGTGTGAAGCGGAGATTGTCGGCTGGTGAATCCCTCATCCTCGCAGTCCATCTTCAAAACACATCGGCCCCTTCTAATCCTGCTTTTCACCTTGCTCGCGCACACATGGGCACATACAAATGCTGGCCGGCGGAGCTGCACACACACATGCGCCAACGCAAACACAAACAAATCAACACAGGCAAACGCATTTACGGAATATTCATGACCCCTGTGAAATAGAAACCGTGATGATGTTGCTAATAATTGTGAAATTACTCCTAAGAATAAGATGAGATGGTAGACAGATGACAATAAAGCACAGGTTTGATTAGGACAAAGCCTTTCAGGATGTAGTTCTACCATCTCACAATGACTAAAAACAAATCAATTACCTGTAACTGCCTACAAATACACCAAAGCACATTAGCAACCACCTAGTAACTCCCTAGCAACAACTCAAAACTTGCTAGTAACCACTCAGCAATTATGCAGAACGTCCTATTAAAGACCATGCAACGTCCAACAAACTACTCCCTAGAAACTCCCTAGCAACCATCCACTATACATCTAGCAACTGCCTAGCAACCAACCTGTAAATTCCTAGAAACAACTCAGAACACAAAAGCAACTCCATACCAACTACCTGAAACTCCCCTAGCAACCACTGAGCAACTTCCTAACATAAACCCCATGCTGCCTAGCAACCATCCAGAAACCACACATAACTTTCCACTAGCAACTACACAAAACTGTCCAGCAAACACCTAGCAACAATCTAAAGCTCCCTAGCAACTTCTTAGCATCTACTCAGCAACTATATTGACAGAGCTTCCTAGCAACCACCAAGTCCTAAAAAACAGCCATAGCATAACAGCAATCACATAGCACACTTAGCCCCCAGCGATTGCCTAGTAACTCCCTAGCAACAGCAAAACTCTGTAATAACTACCCAGCAAACTATATGTATGCAGGACAACCTAGCAACCACTTTGTAATGTTTTGAAAACCACCCATAGTATCACAGTAACCACCTACCTACAATCCCAAAGTCCCTAGCAATTGCCTAGCAACTCCCTAGCAACCGCAAAACTCTGCATAAACTACCCAGCAAGCTATATATATATATATATATATATATGCAGGACAACCTAGCAACCACTTTGTAAAGTATTTAAAACCCACCCATAGTATCACAGCAACCCCCTAGCAACAATCCCAAACTCACTAGCAATTGCCTAGCAACTCCTTAGCAACTACAAAACTCTGTAACAACTACCCAGCAAGCTATATATATACCGGACAACCTAGCAACCACTTTGTAATGTCCTGAAAACCACCCATAGTATCACAGCAACTGCCTACCAACAATCCCAAAGTCCCAAGCAATTGCCTAGTAACTCCCTAGCAACCGCAAAACTCTGTAACAACTACCCAGCAAACTATATATATGTGGAACAACCAAGCAACCACTTTGTAAAGTTTTGAAAACCACCCATAGTATCACAGTAACCACCTAGCAACAATCCCAAATTTTCTAGCAATTGCCTAGCAACTCCCTAGCAACCGCAAAACTCCGTAACAACTACCCAGCAATCTATATATATGTATGCAGGACAACCTAGCAACCACTTTGTAATGTCCTGAAAACCCCCCATATTATCACAGCAACCGCCTACCAACAATCCCAAACTCCCAAGCAATTGCCTAGTAACTCCCTAGCAACTGCATCCAGCTAGAACTTCCTAGCAACCACATTTGTGCTGCCCATTACATTACAAACCACAGGAGAGGGCAGATT
>CAIGQQ010002490.1:1302460-1318864 GCA_903798035.1 Danio albolineatus
GATAAATGGATGGACAAACAATATGGATGGATGGATGGATGGATAGACAGACAATAAGGATGAACGGATGGCTGGCTGTACAGACAACAAGGATGGATGGATGGATGAATGAATAAATGAATGAATGGATAGACAGACAATAAGGATGTATGGATGGATAGACAAACAATAGGGATGATTGAATGGATAGACAGACAATAAGGGTGGATGGATAGATGAACAGATGGACAGACAATATAGATAGATAGATGGATGGATAGATAGACCGACAAAATGGATAGATGGATGAATAGTAAACCGAATAATTTGCATAATTAGAGCAGTGTTTTCTGTAAAAGACAGGAATAATCAGATGAAGTTGATGATGAAGGAGCAGAAACACTGATGAGCACCGAGAGCCTGGAGCTGCGACTGTAAAACTGAGGGAATGATTGTGCTCTCCCAGTTTCAGAGAACATTGGGATTTATTCGGGGTTATGAGAAACTCAAAGATTGTGTGTATTGCAGCAAGTGCACAATAAGCCCATTACAGGAACGTTATTGGTGCAGTAATTGTCTGTTGAAAAAAATATAATGCACACTCCACTTCTGTAAGAGTAACAGAGGGAAAAAGCAAGAAAGAAACGCTTAGCCATCAAGATTTAAGCTCCATTTTAGAATAATTCAAGCCAAATTCAGACAGAGTGCTGTTATTATGGAGCAAACATGTTATGAATATAGCACAATTGCTTCATAAAAGTTCGCTTATGGCTGTGGAGAATGCAGCAGGTCCTGGAACAGTGTATATCCGAAAAAAAGCGTCCGTCAGCGATCTGACACACTGAAGTGATCGGACGGATCATCAAAACTTATAAAGACCTCAGAAGAGGCTTTGTCTTTTCAGTAGATGCCAGACTTCTGATTCATTCTGCTGAATGCAGCGCTTTCTCTGGTGACTCAGCGCAGGCCAGCAAGACCATTTCTGCAACATCAGAAAAATAAAGCATGCTTTTGTAAATGATGATGTGTCACGCTGTTCAGAAGTACAAACTACACTCACCGGCCACTTTATTAGGTACACCCTACTAGAACAAGTTTGGACCTACTTTTGACTTCAGAACTGCGTTAATCCTTCGTGGCAGAGATTCAACAAGGCACTGGGAATATTCCTGAAGATTTTGCTCCATATTGACATGATAGCATCACACTGCTGCAGATTTGTCACTGCACATCCATGATGTGGATATTCTTGTTCAACCACATCCCAAAGGTGCTCTGTTGGATTGAGATCTGGTGACTGTGGAGGCCATTTGAGTACAGTGAACTCATTGTCATGTTCAAGAAACCATAGATGATTCACGCCTTATGACATGAAGCGTTATCCTGCTGCCATCAGAAGATGGAGACACTGTGGTCATAAAGGGATGGACAAGGTCAACAATAATACTCAGGTAGGCTGTGGTGTTGACAAGTATTAATGGACCCAAAGTGTGCCAAGAAAATCTCCCCCACACCATTACACCACCACCACCAGCCTGAACCGCTGATACAAGGCAGGATGATCCATGCTTTCATGTTGTTGAGGCCAAATTCTGCCCCGAGCATCCGAATGTGGAGCAGAAATGGAGCCTCATCAGACCAGGCGACGTTTCTCCAATCTTCTACTGTCCAGTGTTGGTGAGCCTGTGTGAATTGTAGCCTCAGTTTCCTGTTCTTAGCTGACAGGAGCGGCACCCGGTGTGGTCTTCTGCTGCTGTAGCCCATCCGCCTCAAGGTGGGCCGTGTTGTGCGTTCAGAGATGCTCTTCTGCAGACCTCGGTTGTAACGAGTGCTTATTTGAGTTACTGTTGCCTTTCTATCAGCTGGAACCAGTCTGGCCATTCTCCTCTGACCTCTGGCATCAACAAGGCATCTGCGCCCACAGAACTGGCGCTCACTGGATATTTCCTCTTATTCTGTAAACCCTAGAGATGGTTGTGCGTGAAAATCCCAGTAGATCAGCAGTTTCTGAAATACTCAGACCAGCCCGTCTGGCAGCATCAACCATGCCACGTTCAAAGTCACTTAAATCAGCTTTCTTCCCCATTCTGATGCTCGCTTTGAGCTGCAGCAGATCGTCTCGACCGTGTCTACATGCCTAAATGCATTGAGCTGCTGCAATGTGGAGCAGTTGGACGGGTGTACCTAATAAAGTGGCCGGTGAGTGGTGTATATATGTGATTTCCAAACATGAACTTGCATGTCATAAATCTGATTTCTATATGATTACAGTATATAAGATGGTCACGAAAGTTGCATTCTGGGATTGCTACATATGCAAAAGTCACCCCTTAAATATTTGTCTTCTTAAAAGCAGGGCTCCAGCAGGGTCACGGGTTTGATTCCCAGTGAAGGTCTGAGCTGATTTAATGCAGACCTGTGTCCAGGAATCTGACGTTCGCTGAGGACCAGAGGAAAAAAAACCACTCGCGGGGCTCCCGAAAGCACAGCGAAGGGTTAAAGGTCACCTGTGGAAGCCTCTGGAGGATGTGCCCCGTCTGAAGAGGGTCACGGCAGATCCCCGGATCATAGAGCCGAGGATTAATATTCATGCTGATGGAGAATTAATAATGGAGAGCGACAGCCGGCTGTTTTTCTGCACAGGTAGGAAATGAGCTGCTGTTAATGAGGCCCCTGAGCTCCTCAAAGGCTGTAATGAGCTTTTCTGAAGGCGCCGTCAAAAACGCCAGCTCTTCCCAGCATGCATCTGTGTCGCCTGTTCACTGGAAAACCCACAGAGTCGCTGCACATTCTGTTTTCCAAGGGGCCATCACACCAAACTCAGGAGGCGCACTGGACTGTGCTTTTTATGTCGCTAGGCAACCACTGAATCAGCTGTGTAGTGCGCTGCTGTTGATACTGTTATAAACGTAATATGTAATAACATTATGATATTCATGAATTGTGAAGTGGCCTAGTGGTTAGCACGTTCGCCTCACAGCAAGAAGGTCGCTGGTTCGAGCCTCGGCTGGGTCAGTTGGCATTTCTGTGTGGAGTTTGCATGTTCTCCCCGTGGTTGCGTGGGTTTCCTCCGGGTGCTCCGGTTTCCCCCACAGTCCAAAGACATGCGGTACAGGTGAATTGGGTAAGCTAAATTGTCCGTAGTGTATGAGTGTGAATGGGAATGTGTGGATGTTTTCCAGAGATGGGTTGCGGCTGGAAGGGCATCCGCTGCGTAAAACAAATGCTGGATAAGTTGGCGGATCATTCCGCTGTGGCGACCCCGGATTAATAAAGGGACTAAGCCGAAAAGAAAATGAATGAATGAATGAATTGTGAAGTTATAAAGGTCTAGAGAGCTAGAAACAGAGACCGTTCTATCTTTAAAGGGCCACGAAACACCAAAACACATTTTTTGAGCTGTTGACAGTTATATCTGTGTCCCGCGCTGCTATAAACACTATTAGGGCACATATAATTGACTAAAAAGTGAAAATTGGTTGTTTTTACATTATTTCGAGCAAATTTGTTCTTCCGGTTTGAAACTAATTTTTGAGGCTGCGTCACGCCGATGAGATCTATGCATGTGCTCCAGCGTTTAGAGTGGACGCCTGTCCCAGCCAGAACACTCTGACGTCTCTGAGCGTGCGGCATAATTCATGAGATAGCCTTTGTTCAAGCCAATCAGAGCGCTCTATTGAGTATGCGGTGCAACTAATTAATATGCACGAGAGCTTCGAAGACTTTGTACGTGTTGCAGTGTCCAGACGGCAGGGACACCACGTTGTGCTTCCAAAACAAGTGGAAGAAGAATTGTTGGGAGACACAGGTCGCCAGTGTTGTGTTTATGTGCTGCAGTGAAGGTTTAGTCTTCATTTCCGCTATGAGAGCGCAGCTGGACTCACACACGCGCAGCAGAAATGCGTCTGTAAGAAACTTATTTTTTTCACCCGAGAGCTTTTCGCATCTGGAAATGTTGAAATCGGGATTTGCCGCTCGTCTCCTTTTAAAACAGACGCCGCTCCAGTTTATGTGGATTGTCCTGGTCTACAGAAATGGTAAGCCATCAGTGCTCTTTGTTTGTTTATTCAGATGGTGAAGTTAGTTCGTAGTTAGTTAGTAGTTCGTAGAGTTCGTAACTCTGTCAGTGTTTAAAGACAGACCTTTGTCAAAATGATGAACTGTTACTGAGTTTACAGCACGTTAATATCTGTACAATATTAAAGACTGAAAGATCCGCTGTAAATTCTGCTCTCCGAGTGTAAACACTGCAGTCAAACTATTACTTTTGTGTAGAATTTTCGCCGCACTTTGCGACACGATAGTCTGCGGAGGGTTTTTATTTCTTTCTTACGCCGCGCGGTATCAAACACTCCATTAAAACAACACTCTTAATAGTTTCTCACACCTCGTTTGTCACAGGGGACATGCAGGAAATGTTCCTGGATTAAAGTAAAAGTGCCAAACTGCAGTTAAAGTTGACAAATTAATAATTTGGCTAATAACTAGATGACTGATGTCCATGTAAACACTTACTGTCTTTCTCCCCTGCGTCTGTGTTTGTGTGTAGCCTGTTTGAACATCAGCGCGTGCCCAAATGGAAACTCCTATTTTTATGTAAAACCTTCCCTCTTCCCTCCTCTGACACTCCTACCTAAACAGAGCTGGACACACCCACTTTCCTGAGCTTTTCCAGACTGTAGGTGTGAAAACACCCTGCTGAGCCAGGGGGGTTTCGTGGCCCTTTAAAAGGTCTCTGCACGTCCCTGATGGTTAATGTTAAAGGGTCACGAAACCCCCCAGTCTCAGCAGGGTGTTTTCACACCTCTAGTTTGGAAAAGCTCAGGAAAGTGGGTGTGTCCAGCTCTGTTTAGGTAGGAGTGTCGGGGAAGGGGAAAGAGGGAAGGTTTTACATAAAAAAGGAAGTTTCCATTTGTGCACGCGCTCCTTTTCACACAGACTGTGTATACATGGACATCAGTAATCGAATCATTTGCCAAATTATTAATTTGTCGACTTTAACGGCACTTTCTCTTTATTTTGGGATTCGCGTGATGGGCAGGGCTTCTGTCTATGGTTCGGTGACTAGCTTTATTGCTAAATGGCTAACAAGTGTTTTATAGAGAGATTAACTGTTTTATGTGCTTTATGAAGGCTGATAGTCCACTGATGAAGGCTGATAGTCCACTAGATTATTTCAGAGGTGCAGCAGCTCTGTAAGCTCATAAACTCCTCCAGAAACTGTACCTGGATGATGGAAGCTTTCAGCGGTGCTTCTGACTGAGCTGAGTTTTCCCTCAGGACACCAACAACAGGCGCTACGTCATAATCACACCCCCACAAGAGCAAGCTCCTGATTGGTTAACGCGGCGCGAACGTCCGCTGAAGCTCATTTTCATTTCATTTTCAAACTGAAGCGATTTGCGTGAATTGCGGCGTTAAGCGCGTCAAACGTGCGCCGCAATTCGCGCGTATCGCGTTGCAGGATGCCTATTCGCACCTTTGCATTGACTTAGCATGTAAATCACTCGCGCTTGATGCGTCTTCCGCAATTGCTGTAAGGTACAATCTTCGAAGCGATCATGAATATTAATGAAGCTGCGCCGCTTACACAATAGAGCGCTCTGGTTGGTTTAAACCAAGTCTATCTCATGAATTAATGCCGAACACTCAAAGATGTCAGAACGTTCTGGCCGGGACAGGCGTCCACTCTCCATGCTGGAATATACGCATGGATCTCATCAGCGTGACGCAGCTTCAAAAATTCGTTTTAAACCGGAAGAACGAATTTGCTCGAAATAACGCAAAAACAACCAATTTTCACTTTTTAGTCAATTATATGTGTCCTAATAGTGTTTATAGCAGCGTGGGACACAGATATGACTGTCAACAGCTCAAAAAATGTGTTTTGGTGTTTCATGGCCCTTTAATGCCTTCTGGCTTTCATTCATTTATTTATTTCTTTAAAACAACAAAATCAACATTGTATCAGTCGATGCATGCTTAGAATATAATAGAAGCAACACCAAAATGCTGAATGCATGCAGTGTAAAATGCTATTTAATACATGCAGAATGATGATGTTTATGTTGGATGCAACATTATGAGTCTCCAAACACTTTCTAAACACACACAAACCTATTAAATGAGCTTCATTTTTTGTTGTTCCTTTATTTTTTCGCTGTCCCAGACGCTTTGATTTCACTAAAACTCCTACAGTCTGCTTTTGAATATCACGCTCGGTTTCCACATGGAGACGCCGACGCAGGGCATTATGGGACGCCACGTGTTCTTCCAGCATGATGCAAAGCGTCTGTAATGAAGCAATGATGCTCGCGCAGCTTGTCTCCGGCAGGCCGTTTGTGTCCCTGTAAGACCACGGGCGAATGTTTTAAACGTGTCCCATTTCTTGCCGCATGCATTTATGTATGAGCGGCAGTCGTAAAGCGCTGACGGGACGCAGTGACACGGAACAGCCATGCATGTAGAGCTTCACAATGCATTACGTGTTGGGCAGGAGGACAGTGTGTTTGAGACATTAAAACGATGCCTCGGGTTCAGCGTTCACTGACTGAAGTGTGTGTCGATTACAGGTCAAACTGTGTGTGTGTGTGTGTGTGTGTGTGTGTGTGTTTAGTTGAGAGTGCTGAGATGTTCTTTTTCAGTCTGTAATTCGCTTAATTGTTTGTGCACTTTACTAACGGTTTGTGTTTCAACTCAGTCCTACCACAGATCAGTTCAGTGTTAAAGGGATAGTGCACTCAAAAGGGAACATGTACTCACTATTGAGGGGCCGATCACATCCAACAAGTTTGGATCTCAGAGAATGTGAGCTGCACCGCACTGCCTTCTTATGCTGACGAGAAAAGAAGTGCACTGTGCTTTTTATGTTGCTAGGCAACCATTGAATCAGCTGCGTATTGTGTGCAAGCGCTGCTGTTGATATTGTTAGAATTGTATGTGTGCGTGTGTGTTTGCACGTGTCTGTCTATGCGTGTATGTTTACATGTGTATGTGTACATCTGTGTATGTGTGTCTGTATATGTGTGTACAGTATGTGTGCATGTATACGTGACTGTGTATATGTATGTGTGCCTGTGCATGTGTGTTCACACGTGTTCATGCGTGTACATCCGTATGTGTGGTGGGTCTGTATATATGTATTTAACGTGTTCATGTGTGTATATATATATATATATATATATATATATATATATGTGTGTGTGTGTGTGTGTGTGTGTGTGTGTGTGTGTGTGTGTGTGTGTGCGTGCGTGTGTATATATATATATATGTGTGTGTTTAACGTGTTCATGTGTATGTGCGTGTGTCTGTATAAATGTCTGCGTATATGTGTTTGCACGTACGTGCTCATGTGTGTGTATGCGCATGTATGTTTGTGTGTCCGTGTATGTCTGTGTGTGTGTGCATATATGTGTTTGCACATATGCGTGTTCATGTGTATGTGCTTGTGTGTGTGTGTATATATATATATATGTTTGTTTCTGTGTATATATATATATATGTGTGTGTGTGTGTGTGCATATGTGTTTGCACATATGCGTGTTCATGTGAATGTGCTTATGTGTATGTGTATATGCGCGTGTGTATATATGTTTCTTTGTTTGTGTGTATGTATACATTTGTGTGTGTGTGTGTATATATATATATATTTATATATATATATATATATATATATATGTGTGTGTGTGTGTGTGTGTGCGCTTGCTTGTGTCTGTCAATGTGTGTATGTTCATATGTGTATGTATGTGCGTGTGCACATCTGTACGTGTTTGTGTCTGTATATGTGTGCATGTATGCGAGTGAGTGTGTGCGCGCGCATTTCTGTGTATATGTATGTCTGTGTATACATTGCTGTGTATATGTATGCGTGTTTGCAAATGTGTGTGTGTCTGTCCATATGTGTGTGTTCGCGTATGTGTGTCTGTGTATATGTCTGTGTGTTACTGTGTGTGTATATATATATATATATATATATGCGTGTTTAACGTGTTCATGTGTATGTGCGTGCATATGTGTGTGTCTTTGTATACATGTCTGCGTATATGTTTGCATATGTATGTATGTATGTTTGTGTGCGTCTGTATGTCTGTATATGTGTGTATATATATATATATCTGTGTGTATGTGTGTGTCTGTGCATATACGTGTTTGCACATATGTGTGTTCATGTGTATGTGCTTGTGTGTATACGTATATATGTGTTTGTTAGTGTGTATCTGTATACATGTCTGTATATATGTTTGTGTGCGTGCGTTCATGCATATGCGTGTGTGCATGTGCATGTGCATGTATGTCCGTGCGTGTGTGTGTGTGATGTGTGTGTGTGTGTGTGTGTGAGCGCTGCATCAGAGTAAACAGGACCCGCTCACGAGTCTCTCTGTGTGTTTTCTGGCAGGAATCCTTCAGTCTGTAATGTAGATTTAATGTATTGGCCAGAGACCAAAGACTGCAGGTAATGACTGTGTTAGTTACTCTGAGAGTGACATGAGGAGATGTGAGCGCTGGTAAACACTCCACACACACACACACTACAACATCACTCACACTGTGAAGAGCCGTCCAAAAGGCCAGCAGCAGGATTATACGGCCTTCTGATGATGCTTTATTCACGATAAACAGCAGACGTGTGGATTTATACACGTACACCAGCAGACTAAAGGAGGAATAATGGGAATCACTGAGGTTTTACACTAAATATATGACGCTGATACTGTTAAGAGAGAAACGTTATCAAATCAGGATCATATGACACTGAAGACTGGAGTGATGATGCTGAAAATTAAGCTTTTTAATGCTGGAATAAACAAAATTTCAAGGTCACACTTTATTTTGATGGTCCGTTTGTTGAATTTAAGTTACATTGCAAGCAATTCTCATTAGATTATAAGTAGACTGTTAGGTTGGGGTTAGGGTTGGGGGTAGTGTAGTGTAGGTTGACATGTACTTGCAAAGTTTCTTATAGTCAGTTAAATGTCTGTTGAATGTCAGTATCAGCAGATATTAAGCAGACAGTCTACTAATACTCAAATGGACCATCAAATAAAGTGTTACCAACTTGACTATATATTCACATTGAAGACATCTGGTTGAAATTACAATAATATAAAATATATATATATCATCACAATAAGTACTGTATTTTTCTCTAATAGATTGAGCTTTGGGAAGCTACAGAAGATGATTTGGGCCTTGTTATAAAAATTAAATCATTATAATGCAAGGTAAATTAGTTAAATTCAGAGAAAAATGTCCAAATAAAATAATGAGATTAAACTAATTTGGAAAATATAGTAAATTCTTTTTTTCCCAGAGATGGGTTGAGGCTGGAAGGGCATCCGCTGCGTAAAACAAATGCTGGATAAGTTGGCGGTTAATTCCGCTGTGGCGACCCCGGATTAATAAAGGGACTAAGCTGAAAAGAAAATGAATGAATGAGTAAATTCTTTTATTTTTTTTGCGAAAATATTGAAATAAACTGTTGATAATAAAATCCTTAAATTGTAAGAATAGAGTTATTTTTCAATGAATATAAACGTAATGTGGAAGAAAAACTCTTTATTTTTATTTAAAATAAACCAAATTACAGTAAAATAAAAATCCGAATAAAAAAAATGTTGGAAATAAATTTATTAAATTTGGAAAATAAAGTCATTGTTTTCCAAGAAACTAAATGTAGTGAATAGTTGTTTTTTTGTTTTTCTTTTTTGTTGCAAGAAATTGAAATAAAATGTTGAGAATAAACCCATTAAATAAAAAAAAAACTTGGAGGAAAATAAAATCTAAATAAAAAAATATTAAAAATAAATAAAAAATAAAAAATAAAGAATAAACTTAAATAACTAACGAAAAAAGAATCCATTAAAATGTATTCATATTTTTTATTTATTAATCTTATCTTTTTTCAAATCTAATAAGTGAGATTAATAAGATTGATATAAATCTTGATATTAATGCATTCCCATCTTCTACTGTCTGTGCGTTTCTGTTTAATTTAGCTAAATTTAGAGAATTGCAGATCAAAAATCCTCTATAAAAGTCCGCATCCCCAAACTTTTTAATGGTATTGTGTAACATAAACGTCCATGAATAATCCAGAAATAAGCTGACAAGAAAAGTGGATTGTGAATGCACTGTAAGTCACTTCAGATGAGAGCGTCTGCCGGATGCGCACTTGTAGAATAATCTTCAAGTCGACACCTTTTAAGTGACCTACTTTTGTTCAGATTCTCAAGCAGCGGTGCATGCATTTTTCATCGGGAATCCCACAATGCATTGTTGCGAATGCATCCGGCACGTCCGGCGAGACAAAACGTTCAGCATAAATATAATGTCCTTTAATGCTTAATGGAGGATTTGCAATTTTTATGTTGCACGCTGCATGTTTCAGATGCGTAATTAATAAGCAGCGCTGCTAGAGACTGATTATATGTCATCGGGATTATGTAATTAATTTCATTAGTTATACTCAGGATTAGGGCTGTGCAATTAATCGAAAAATATATATATATAAATAAAATAGTCATGATTTAAGCACCTGCAATTTCTAAACGGCGTAAGGCTGCAGTTAATCTATTAAATTATTTAGATTTTTGTTGACGTTCTTGTGCGCATGATTTTAATATGTTAACCAATCAGAGCTGATGCAGCACAGCGGTCAATTACAGCTCAGCTGACCGGGAGAAAGATGTTAACCAATCAGAGCTCACTCTGCACACTGAAGTTGAGCGGGAGAAGCGAATCGGTGGTTTTGATTCACGTTAGTTTTTATTTATTGTTCTGACTGGAATTGAGGTTAGTTCATCTTTATTTCTTCATGTCGTCTGTTTTTAACACAGTTTATTACAGTTTTGTTGATCCAGCAGTGAGTGCTGCTGTGTACAGTATGTGTTTAACTAGAGCTGAGGTTACTTCATCTTCAGTTAGTTTATGTCGTCTGTTTTAAAGACAGCTTTACTACAGTTTTATTTATTAAACCTTATACTGTGTTATTTCATTGTGAAATGTTTTGTTCTGCACTTCTTGTGCACTGAATACATGTAGAGTGTGTATATGTAGTTGGTTTGAAAAAGCAAAAACAGCTGCCAAAAATCAAAAAAATCGCAACATTTGTTCCAATAATCGCAAATAAAAGTTGCAATATTCTTTCCAATAATAAAAAAACGCAATATCCGTTCCAATAATCCAAAAAAAACCCGCAATATTCATTCCAATAATCAAAAAATAAATAAAAATTTAAGTGCAATATTCGTTCCAATAGTCAAATTATTTTTAAACGCAATATTCGTTCCAATAATTCAAAAATAAAAAGAAATATTTATTCCAATAATCACAAATAAAAGTCGCAATATTCTTTGCAATAAATATAAAAAAATACCACAATATTCGTTCCAATTAAAAATATATATATATATATATATTCGTTCCAATAATAGCAAATGAAAGTCGCAATATCTTTCCAATAATAATAAAAAACGCAATATTCATTCTAATAATAAAAAACAAAAAATTCATTCCAATAATCACAAATTTAAAAAAAATCTCGCAATATTCATTCCAAAAATCGAAAAAAAAAAAAATTTGCAATATTCGTTCCAATAATCGCAATATTCATTGCAAAAAAAAACGAATAAAACAAATAAATAAATAAAAATATGATTTTTTCGTAGGCTTTAGATTAACACCCTCCAGCTCACTAAATACGTGTAGATTTCAGCTGTGGCGGGTTAGACAGACACCCCCACTAGCCACTTTGGCTGGCTGAAACTCATTTTAAATTGCTGAAGATAAACACCAAACAATAACACAACTGGAGTAACTCCAGCAGTCGTGATCGTCTGATCTCATATGAAGCAAGAGATGGTGATGACATATGATGACGTGTGCAGGTGTTGAAGTGCTGGACCAATTCTTAGGGGGAAGTTTTGAAAACCTTCCCCTTAACCCTCGGTTGTAAGGGCCAAGGGGAAGGGGTACAAAAATAGAATTGGGACTGGGCCTTTCTCTATACAAGAGGCGTCTTTAAGCTGCCAGCATATTGTTCAGCCCTGGACAGCATCTTCCTCTGGAACGTCCCGACCCTCAGGTATCATTACATGAAGATAATATTCCTAACACTCGATACCCCGCGCCAGGGAAAAAAAAGCCCCTCACGCAGAATCCATTATCCAGACGTCTCAGATAATGGGATCCACTTCCGCGGCTCCTGCAGAGTGGCCGTAATAGACTTATAATCAGTTTTCATCCTGGTTTCTGTGCTGCTCTGAGATCTGCTCTCGCTGTTAAAGACGCTTCGGGAAGAGCTGAACATGTGTCGACACACACACATCTGGACAAACACACGCACAGATACATTCAGACACACAGAGTTCAATGATGAGGCTTTTAAGACTGAAAAAGTGGCTCAGTGGTTAGCACAGGAAGAAGGTCGCTGGTTCGAGCCTCAGCTGGGTCAGTTGGCGCTTCTGTGTGTCATGTTCTGCCTGTGTTGGTGTGGGTTTCCTCCGGGTGCTCCGGTTTCCCCCGCAGTCCAAACACATGCGCTCTAGGGGAACTGATGAACTAAATTGGCCCTAGTGTATGAGTGTGAATGAGTGTGTATGGGTGTTTTCCAGTACTGGGCTGCAGCTGAAAGGGCATCCAATGCATAAAACCTACACTGGAATAGTTGGTGGTTCATTCCGCTGTGGCGACCCCTGATAAATAAGGGACTAAGCTGAAGGAAAAGGGTTAAGAAGCAGAAGCGACTCAGATCCCAGAGCAGAAGCAGTAAATGTCTGTAACGCTGGAGATCATCAGATGCTCTGATGTGACGTTAAACACTTTAACTGGAAGTAATTCTGTTGTTTCTGTGTGTGTTTGGCTCAAGGGCTGAACGGACACACACACACACACACACACACACACACACACACTAATAACATCACGCTCAGATAAACTCTCTGTGATGAAGACTGAAGAAGAGCTTTCTGAGAAAACACACACAGACATCCGCACACACACAGATAGACATGCGCAAACAATCACTGACACACACAGAGTCATACCTGCTTTCTGAAACCGTTCTTCACTAGACTCAAACCCTGTCATCTTGACACCACGTAACAAGTCTGCCGATGGACACGGTGAGCCACTGGAGCAACTGGTAACAGCAGAAAAAGCCATTGATATGGAGGTAAGCGCACATACCGCCATGCAGCGTTCGTTTTAAGGACAAAATGCAGAGAGAGCCTACGCTGATTATTTATTCATTCATTTTCTTGTCAGCTTAGTCCCTTTATTAATCTGGGGTCGCCACAGCGGAATGAACCGCCAACTTATCCAGCATTCGTTTTACGCAGCTTTTGCCCTTCCAGCTGCAATCCATCTCTGGGAAACATCCATACACACTCATTCACAATCATACACTCCAGACAATTTAGCCTACCCAATCCACCTATACCGCATGTCTTTGGACTTGTGGGGGAAACCGGAGCACACGGAGGAAACCCACACAACCAGGGGGAGAACATGCAAACACACAGAAATGGCAGCTGACCCAGCCGAGGCTCGAACCAGCGAGCTTCTTGCTGTTTTAAAACGCATAAGTTTTGCTACGGTTACGGCATCCGTTCACACTACGGCGGAGTTTTCGAGCGCTGAAAACGGAGCGTTTTGGAAACGCTGGAGAGGCCGTGTTCATTCTAAAGCGCTGCTGCTCCGTCTCAGTGTGGATGGGGGAAACGGAGACGTCTGAAAATGGAGGCGTGGCTGCTGAGAGTTGCTACTCGATTGGGGCTTTTGGATCATTGCGTATCCTTCCCTTATTCGTCAAGCCCCTATCACATGACTATAACGCCACCGGAAGACGGCAGACCAGCCTTCACTGTAAACAACAACACAGACACGATATGGGACACGACACTATTGTCCGTTTTAGGCGCCATTGTGCAGTTAAACTCTGCCTTTTTTACTACAACAGCTGCATATATTCGCAAGAGGCAAGCTACTGTTCCAGCACTCGCTAATCACTCGCGTTTCAAGCGGCTTAAGCCCTATTTAGAACGCCGGTTTTGGGTTAGCTAGCTATTTGTTGACTAACAATAACCAAATGCCGAGCGAGACACATGCTTCCTGTTTATACTTGAACGCGCATGCCCAGAGTGCGCGAATGGTCACGTGATATACGTTATTGGTGGAGTAGCGTGGACAGAGATATGTTCAGAAACGCTGGGTGAAACGCTAGTGTGGATGCGGATCGTTTTTATGCTAAAACCAACACAGGCTCATTGTGAAAACGTAGTCGCGAGTATATTTCTGGAGACTGCAGATTACGTGGTCAGAGGTACGTATGGCTGCGTTTCATTTTTTTTAAACGAACGCTACCGTTTCTTCTCGCGCTTACCAGCCGACCGCCTCGTGTGGACGACTTTCCCGCTGCAACCAGTTTGTCCCGTTAGCGCGCCGTGTTCGTCGGCGAGCTTGAGACGCTGAGAGGAGTTGACCACCACCACGACGCCGGGGTTCGAGTCCGGCGAGGAGCGGTTCCAGAAAGCAGGTAAGACAAACACAGAATCCATATAATGAACTAAACAACAGGGTGAGAACGTGGTGAAGTCTGAAAATGTGGTAAAAATGAGACGAGGGTTTTTGTTTTATTCTGTATTGCTTTTTTGAAAGCTGTTGGTTGGGTTTAGGAAACTGTGAGTGTGTGGGTGGGTGGGTCAATCGATAAGATTTTGGTTGGGTTTAGGGAAGAGGGAGGGTGGGTCAGTCCGATCGGATGGTCAGTCAGTCGTTCAGTCAGCCAAAGACGGTCGGCCGACAGCGGCCTCTGGTGGGTTAACGCAAGAATGGCAGGCGCGAACGGCACTCGCGAGAGATGTTTGAGATCTAAAAAAAGCGTCTGCAGCGGCCTCTCGTGGACTTGCAAAAGCAAAAAGTGCAAAAAGACGTACCTGACGGGACGTATTCCGCAGCCTCCAGAAACTTACTCAGGACTACGTTCTCAAAATGAGCCTGGGTTGGCTAAAACGCTGTTTTAAAACTAAAACCAAACGGCAACCTCCCGCTCTCCCTCGGGAAGCCAATACGGAAGTAACTAAATCTTGCAATTCATCGAAAATTCCGCTAGTCCTGGCTGTCCTGGCTCCATAATAGAGCAAATCTCTAATGAGCCCACTGGTGAAATGGCCGACTTTACAGCAGAAAAAAAGGTGTTTACAGCCTGGTACAAAGAACTATTTTGGTTCATATAGCTAATATTACCCTTCATGACAACTGTGAGGGGGTGAATTTGTTTATAACTCATCCGTTTCCTTTATATTAAGCTAAATTAAGTTTGCATAATTAAGGGCGTGGCCACTTGAGTGACAGCTAGTCCCGCTGGTCGCCGTCACGTCACCACAGCTGATTCCGGCTGATTAGCCGCTGATCTCGGCATATTCATCATATTTTTGTGTTGTTTTATGTGTATTTACACAGTCAGTTGCCTTTTGGAATTATTTCCTGCAATTATCAGATGATATGGAGTGCTGTGTGCACTTAATTGTGCTCACAAACCATTCACGTGGCCTCCGTTTCCCAGGTGAGTAAAATGATATACTTATACCATCTCTATAAATGTAATTGCTTTATTTAGGATAATTTATGATTTATAATGTTCTTCAGAACTCTAATGTACTCCAGAATCTGACAGACTGATCAGCTGTAGGCTATAAAATCGTCATCTGAAGCGTTGTCATACAGTGTTCTGCCTGGATTTCCTAAATAACCCTTTATTTACTAACACAGACTATATCTGAAGTATTTGGATGTAATTCGCACTTTCTTCCTGTTGAAAAACGTCATAAGAACGATGTTAAGTGGCTTCATGTATTACAACAGTGTTTTCAACAGACTAAACACTTACAGTATATAGTGTACAACCAAACACGTGGTCAGAACACAAACGAGTCGCAGGTAATGAAATATTATGTGTTTCTCCCATAAGAAAGCCCCTTAGCTAAATGCCAGCATGCGTCCTGTAGCCCACACTCCGGTAGATACGGTAGTCCCTCCCACGCTCCACCTCTTTGCCCTTGTTTGGTATGCCTTGGTTGGTGCGATGACGCGCGAACAAAATGGCGACGGTTGGCCACGCCTACTAGTAGCTTCTTTTGGGTTCATCAGAAACCTATGGGTGACGTCACGGACACTACGTCCATATTTTTTACAGTCTATGACTAAAACACACTAGTGTAAACAGGGCCTTAGTCTACCAATAGGCGTTGAGGCCCATACTGCTCCATATCGATCAGCTGATAACCACTGATAACACCCATTCAATCAACTGATAACATTGGACGTGGGTGTTAAACGCACACAGATAAACTTCACATCTGTATGTGTCTCTCCTGCACCTCTGACCCTCACACACACATGTAATTGTTTCAGATTCAGACTTCAGCC
>CAIGQQ010002490.1:1333419-1358720 GCA_903798035.1 Danio albolineatus
GCGAAACGAGATGATGAAAGTTTAAAGAATCGGCATCAATATCCGAGCTGATCTCCATTCCTCTGGAGGAAGGCTGGCTTTGAAGAGGCGCGCTCGTCAATAGTCAACAGCCTTTATTTAGGGACGCTCTTCAGAAGGCCTGTCAGATGGGATATTTTCCTGCGGAATGACACTAAATCTTTCAGCTTCTGTCATTATTCTCGCGGGTCGCGGCCCTGAAATGCATTTGTTTGCGGTCTCCAGCACCTGCATGGCTAAACTCAAACTCAGCATTAAATCTCCTGAGGAAATCTGTGTCTGCCCGAGGCCAAAGAACTGCAATGATTTTTCACAGAGTTTGCTTGTACTTGGACGTCTCTGGGTTTCTCAATGTTTCCTCAGACTCTGTATTGGATGCTTTGACAGCTGAAGGAGCTTACATTTTGTTGAGAAGGAAAAAAGGGCCAAAAAAACATTCATGTATTTATTTATTGTTATATTGGGGCATCTATGTATGTTTTACACAACGGATGCTCCTTTCAGCTGCAACCCAGTACTGGGAAACAAGGTTATAATAGTTTGGGATTTTTCATTAGTTTTAGTTTCTCTTTCGTTTCGACTTTTGTTTTTAAATTCAGTTAGTTTTAATTCGTTTTTAGAGGAAGATTTACTAGTTTTCTCTAGAAATTCCAAGAGTTCAGCCAAAGCAGGGTGAATCTGCTTTCAGCTATTACGCCCCTCGCTGCTGGAATCAGCTTCCAGAAATGATCAGATGTGCTCCAACATTAGGCACATTCACATCAAGACTGAACACACATCTGTTTAGCTGTGCCTTTACTGAATGAGCACTGTGCTACGTCCGACAGATCGCACTATTGTGTCTTTCTTGTCTTGTCTTAACTCATTTTAATCTGTTTTTATCTGTTTTTTATTATTTGTTTTTATTTTTTTATACTTCAATTTTATTCCTGTTTATGTAAAAAACTTTGAATTGCCACTGTGTATGAAATGTGCTATATAAATAAACTTGTCTTGCCTTGCCTTACGTTTTTATTAGCTTCTATATTTTGAAATCGCTAAGTTTTAGTTTAGTTTTTATTAGTTTCAGTGTTAGTTTTAGGTTTTTTTTGTGTTTTTTTAAATAAGAATATTTAATAGATGCAAGATTCAAAATCATCAGAATAAATATTGTATAATAAAAACTCATCTAGGGTGCCACGGTGGCGTAGTGAGTAGCACGTTCACCTCACAGCAAGAAGGTCGCTGGTTCGAGCCTCGGCTGGGTCAGTTGGCATTTCTGTGTGGAGTTTGTATGTTCTCCCCGTGTTGGTGTGGGTTTCCTCCGGGTGCTCGGGTTTCCCCCACAGTCCAAACACATATAGGTGAATTGGGTAAGCTAAATTGTCCGTAGTGTATGAATGTGAATGAGTGTGTATGGATGTTTCCCAGAGATCACTTGCAGCTGTAAGGGCATCCAATGTAAAACAAATGCTGGATAAGTTGGCGGTTCATTCCGCAGTGGCGACCCCAGACTAATAAAGGGACTATAAGCCAAAAAGAAAATGAATGAATGAAAAATTCCTGAAACCTGTATTCAGAGGACACATGACCACTACCATCTACCATCCTCAAATTTAAACACAAGAAAGCAGCCTTAAGTATAATGTGTGTGGAAGGCTGCTTCTGAAGTTCGATACACAGTAGTGATGGAAAAGCATACCAAAATTACGTAGTTAGCAAGTGATTCCAGTCAGTTAAACATCACCATGGTCTGAAAATGTCTTACAGTAAAGTTCTGCAGCTCGACTGAAGCATGATTCACTTACTTAAATTTCATTACGATTTTCTGATATGAAATAAACTTACGTTTTTTCACCAGATCCTCTGATTTAAGCCCTCGGTTTACCCGCGGTGCAGTTGCTCAAGTTTAGTTCAGTCACAGCAGGCTGTGTTTATGTTTGGTTCACTGAATCACGCATGCGCAGTATTATCAGTTCGCAGCTTCTCAAACGTGATCTCAGTGTAACGATACAGTTCTAATAACTGAATAAGAGTGTATATTGGATTATTTAGAGTCAGAGGGGCGTATTTGGCTGGTTAAAAAATAAGTAGTTTGTGGATGAGTGCTTACTGGAGACGCGAATCGTTTTAAATGATTCAGTTCGATTTGGTGAACTAGTTCAACCGGTTCATTTAGAAGATCCGGTTAAAAAGATTCATTCGCGATCGCGATACAAAAATAAAACCCATTATTGTGTACAAACGTGTTAAAGTAATAGTTGCTCTCACCGTGCTTCTGTCATGTCCACTCATTGTTTTTGTTGCGGGAGCAACAGCGAGGATGACTGGGGGAGATCAACGGCAGCAGGACTACAGACTCTGAGGTGCCGTACAGGTCAAACACCTACAGCACGAAGTAAACAGATTCTAAAAGACTTACAGTGAGATTATGTATTAAATACATTTACAAAGACCAAAACGAAGGAGGTTTTTGCTTTGATTTTAGCTAGTTGCAGTTAGTTTTGTGTGTACACAACACAGTTTCAGTTAGTTCTAGTTTTTTTAAAAACTCGCTTTAAATTTTATTTTAGTTACCGACAATTATTTTACATTTTAGTTTTCGTTTTTTTTCGTTCATTTTCATAACTACAGGGTGGGCCCTTTATATGGATACACCTCAAAAAATTACATAGACAATTGCCTTTAGATGACCTCAAAAATAAAAGTCATTAGGGGGTCAGATCGGGAGACCTTGGGGGCCATTCAACTCGCCCACGTTGACCAATCAATTTATTAAGGTGTATCCATACAAATGGCCCACCCTGTATAATAACCTTGCTGGTAAACACCCATACACGCTCACATTTTCACACACACTCATAAACTACGGCCAATTTAGTTCATCAATTCCCCTATAGCGCATGTGTTTGGACTGTGGGGGAAACCGGAGCACTCCACACAGAAATGCCAACTGTGGGACTCAAACCAACGATCTTCTTGCTGTGAGGCCACAGCGCGACCCACTAAGCCACCGCACCGCCCCTATACTAACATCTATCCATTTTTTGTGTCCTTTCACCATCTCTCCCCCCCAAAAAAACTCACCCAAAAAGCATGTGGAGCTGAACTATGAGCTCAACCGTTGAGGAGGAACCATCATGACTCCTCAAAGCCGTCCAGCCGCTGTTAACCTCAGTTTCGCCTCTAGATCTGGACAGCAGCCAAAGCGTGATTATTTCCGCTGGAATATCCTCGCAAAGGACATCAACAATCGCCTGATGGTGCCAGATTAATTTCAGCATCAGCCGCATTCATTTAGCGGGCTGATTGTTAAATTGATTTAATTATCGAATCCCTCTTAGTGACATTGATCTACTCCGGCTAATAGGAGTCACCTATGCATGTAATTGGCTTTGATGCGTATCAAACCGAGTGCGTGCGCAAACAGATTTAGTTATCAGTGTAAAGGGCAGGATGAAGCAGACGCATCGAGTTTTCCAACGTGAACACAAATGTGGCCTTTTGCGTGATGGATCGTGGCACGGCGCGGCATTAATCTCCTCACATTTTGACTGCTTTGGCTTTTGCATTGTGCATATTGATACAGTCTGCCTGGAGGACGAGGCCAGGCGGTGTTTGTGTAGGGGTCACTCATCTTTATCAATAATATCCCCTGATTATTTAGTCCTGCTTGCTGAACATCGGCCTAATTAAAGGTTTAGCACACTTCTTTTACTTCAGCGATGTGATGTTAAACATGTTGGAAATGTGATGTTAAATAAGTTGACTCAACTTAAAAATTTGAGGCAACTTTTCCTTGAACGCTTATAATATTCAGATTTTAAGTGTGTACGTATGATGCTATATTTTTTTATCAGTGTTGGGCAGGCTACTTGAAAAATGCAGTGAGCTAATCTATTAGCTACTCTACTTAAAATGTAGCTTAAAGGGCCATGAAGCCATGATTTTAACAGTTCAGTTTTAGCGATCTTCATGTTTATTATTGCGCTCCCTTCGCAGTGCACTTTGAAAAGTTGATATCATTTTAAACACATTCAAGCGGAATTTATGTTACGTCTCCAAAGCTCGTATATTTTTTAGACATTGCTCCAAAGCTTGTGAAAACAAAAACAAAAAAACAGCACACGTTAATGCTTTTATTTTATAGTACACTGTAAAAAATCCATAATTTTACGGTTTATTTCCGGCAGCTGGGGTGCCAGAAAAAAAAAACGTAAAATAACAGCCGTGAAATTACAGAAATATACCGTAAAATAACGGATATTAAATTACAGAAATTTCCTTAAATTTAAATTTCTGGTAATTTATTGTAATTTAATATTCGTTATTTTACGGTAAATTTCTGTAATTTATTATCCTTCATTTTTCCCTAAATTGCTGTAATTTATTATCTGTTATTTTATGGTAAATTTCTGTAATTTAATATCCGTTATTTTACGGTTAATATCTGTAACTCAATATCCGTTATTTTACAGTAAATTTCTGTAATTTATTATCCGTTATTTTACGGTAAATTTCTTTAATTTAATATCCATTATTTTATGGTACATTTCTGTCATTTATTATCCGTCTTTTTACCCTAAATTTCTGTAATTTAATATTCGCCATTTTACTGTAAATTTCTGTAATTTAATATCTGTTATTTTACGCTAAATTTCTGTAATTTAATATCCGTTATTTTACGGTATATTTTTGTAATTTAATATTCACTATTTTATGGTAAATTTCTGTAATTTAATATCTGTTATTTTACGCTAAATTTCTGTAATTTAATATCCGTTATTTTACGGTATGTTTTTGTAATTTAATATCCGTTATTTTATGGTAAATTTCTGTAATTTAATATCCCATATTTTACTGTAAATTTCTATAATTTAATATCCGTTATTTTACGGTATATTTTTGTAATTTAATATCCGTTATTTTATGGTAAATTTCTGTAATTTAATATCCCTTATTTTACGGTATATTTTTGTAATTTAATATCCGTTATTTTATGGTAAATTTCTGTAATTTAATATCCCTTATTTTACGGTAAATTTCTGTAATTTAATATCTATTATTTTACGGTAAATTTCTATAATTTATTATCCGTTATTTTACAGTAAATTTCTATCATTTAATATCTGTTATTTTACAGTAAATTTCTGTAATCCAGTATCCGTTATTTTATAGTAAATTTCTGTAATTTAATATCTATTATTTTACGGTAAATTTCTGTAATTTAATATCCGTTATTTTACGGTAAATTTCTGTAATTTAATATCCATTATTTTACGGTACATTTCTTTAATTTAATATCCTTTATTTTACTGTAAATTTCTGTAATTTGGTATCCGTTATTTTACGGTAAATTTAAACATTGTTTTTATGATGTTTTTCTACAGGAGGGAAACACAAATTACTTCCAAACGCTTCAAAAATTAGTCTGTGTCAGTATATGCAAGACTATTGATGAAATCCAGGCAGAACACTGCTCTAAAGAACATTATCAATGACCCTAAATAAGGCAAATAAATGTATAGATATGGTATATAAGTATATAATGTCCCATTTCCCTCCACCAGGGAAATGGAGGCCACGTGAATGGTTTGTGAGCACAATTAAGTGCACTCAGCATGCCATATCATCTGATAATTGTAGGAAATAATCCCAAAAGGCTTTACTGCGTAAACAACACAAAAATATGATGAATATGCCGAGATCAGCGGCTAATCAGCCGGAATCAGCTGAGGAGAAGGCGATCAGCAAGACCTAGCTGTCCATCAAGTGGCCACGCCCTTAATTATGCAGACTTAATATAACTTAATATAAAAACCCCTACAAAATAGTTTAAACAAGCAGCATTTTTTGAGTGTGTGAGTGTGTGTGTGTGTCCGTGCAGCAGGAAAGCATCAGTTTGCATTGGTGTGTTTGTATGCAGACCGTGAACAGAAGCAGCGCAGCATGACTAAGCCTCCAGTGTCTGTTACAGCACATTTCGACACAAACACAAGTTGTTGAGGATTGAGGTCACATGACCCCGTGATCGTCCAATCCCAGCGGACCGCACACAGACACCTGGATCCATCTGGAAACTCAGCGTATTAAAGCGACCAGCGATGGCGCTCTCTCTCCACTCCTGACGCCTATCACAGGACACGAGTAATTAGCTCTGAAACTTGAGGATTCAGACGAATGAAACACACAAGCGTGACCTTAATAAGCAGATGAGGAGGCCGTGCGCGTGCAGACAGGAGGAGTTGCGTCAGCGGTTTGTTGATCTGTTTATCCAGCTGTATGTGGGTGAGCAATCGCCTCTGTTCTCCAACATTTCATTTTTCATTCTCCTTTTTTTTTCTGGGATGGACCAGGACTGAAAAGAAAACACAAGATACGGCCTGCTGTTATAGAGCTCATTTACTGCGAGAGCGGAAAGAATGAGAGCACGTTTCCTTGTTTAAAGCCACACACACACACACACACACACACACACACACACACACACACACACACACACACACACTTCCATATTACTCGTATTTTAATCAATTTAACAAGGATGCATTCATTCACTCATTCATTTTCATTTCGGCTTAGTCCCTTTAATAATCCGGGGTCGCCACAGCGGAATGAACCGCCAACTTATCCAGCATTTGTTTTACGCAGTGGATGCCCTTCCAGCTGCAACCCATCTCTGGGAAACCTCCAACCATTCTCATTCACACGCATACACTACGGACAATTTAGCTTACCCAATTCACCTGTACACAGGCCCGGGTTAAGAATTCAGAGGCCCCAGGGCACAATGTCTTGTAGGGCCCTCTACCTGGCCACACCCCTATAGTTGAATTAAAAAATAAGATTAATATAATATATTTTTAAACAAAATTAATCTATAATGTATTGCCCACATTTTTAAAATAAATGATGTACAGTACATATATTTGTAGTCTACAAAAATGTATCTTATTAGCACTTTTTATAAAAACAAATACTAATAAAACTGGTGAAAATTAATGGATTTTAATATACTTGTTCAAGTTCACTGAAGCAGTACTAAAAATGTATATTTAAGGGTATTTTTAATGTATAATTTCTAAAAACTTACAATGCATATGATTTGGAAATAACACCTCTCCAATCCAGTTCTATGAATCTGAGTCTTCCCTAATACACACACTTATTAATGATTCCTACTTGTCTTCCTCGTGATGAAGAGTAAGCAAAATCGGATATGTAGTGGGGGAAAAAGAAGAACGGGCCCCTGGGCCTGTGCCCATAATGCTCATTGGTTAATCCGGCCCTGCCTGTACAGCATATCTTTGGACTGTGGGGGAACCGGAGCACCCGGAGGAAACCCACACACCAACACGGGGAGAACATGCAAACTCCACACAGAAATGCCAAGTGACCCAGCCGAGGCTCGAACCAGCGACCTTCTTGTTGTGGGGTGACAGCACTACCTACTGCGCCACCATGTTACAAGGATGCATTCAATTGTGAATTTCATAGTGAGTGGGTTTGACAAACCACCTGTAGGAAACACACACTTTCACGTCTTACGCTTTAACCAGCACCTGTTTTTACAGCAGACACTTTCTTAAAGGGCACCTAGGTTACCCCCCATCAAAACACCCATCCGATTATTTATTAGAGCTCACAGGGGTTGGTATTTTATAGCTCTGTTGCTGTTTTTGTGTATTGGGCCTTTAAGGCTAGTCCTCCCCGCCCACCGTTCACACGTGCCTGTCACATACCTGTCAACCCTCCTGTTTTTCCCGGGATTCTCCCGTATTTTACAGTTCTATCCCGCTATCATCCCCTAAAGGTGTTTTCCCGTATTTTTCCCGTATTTTCAGTCTTTCTCTGAAGGGTGGCGATAAACATTAAAGAGCCGATCCTCCCTATACGCAACCCATACCGCCGCACCACCAGGGGGCGCCCCTTGCTCTTAAATGTGAGTCAGTTCTGTGCTTTCGCTTTATTTAGGCATGAAACACTTTGAAATAAATAAAAAAACGGCGGGATTCCCTTTCCTTTTCATTACAGGTGCCGTCGCTCCTCCTGTGCAATCCTCAAAACAGTCATAAAGCGGTGAGTGACTGTCAGACGCGCTCCATAGTGATAAACAGACGCTGTTTCCCAAACCGATTCTGTACATGCGATTTAAAGCTTAGTGAAAGTCTGGGTTTTGGGTGCGTGTTTGAACAGACATATACACATAATTAATAGTAATAACATCTAAAGATGTCGATCTTGATGGGTTTTTTTTTCAAACACAACTAATTTTGTCCTAAATAAGCATTTAGCGTTAGGAAAGCAGTCGAATGCTTCATTATAGCGTTAGATGTGTACATTGTTAAAGTAACGCCTCTGTTATTTAATGTAATCAAACTAAAAATCTAAATAAATGAGATTCATTCGCCGCTCTTTATTCAGAATGTGTGAGTTATACAGTGAAGATTAATGAGATTTGATAACTTGATTCTATTTCTTTATAATAGCTCATTTTAATAAGCTAAACTCTTTGTTAATACTATTACATTTTCTTTTGTAAATAATATTAAAAAATATTACTGACCGTATAACTTTTTATTTACAATGAGGAGGGGGGGGGGGGGGGGGTTGTCCCTTTTTATGGTGGGCGCATCCCTTACTTTAACATCCCAATGTTGACAGGTATGCTGTCAGGGTTACTCAGTCTCCGCCCTCGGCTGCCTCAGACAACAGACAGACATGATGGAAGCAGATCTCACGTAACGTCTGTGAGAAATACTACAGTAAGAACTTTCCCAATGAGTGTTTAATGTGTTTGTTGTGGAGATGCACTGATGAGTCACACACAGTGTCATTACAAAGGAAACCCACGCCAACACAGGGAGAACATGCAAACTCCACACAGAAATGCCAACTGTCCCAGCCGAGGCTCGAACCAGCGACCTTCTTGCTGTGAGGCGATCGTGCTACCCACTGAAAAATCTATTATTTTGCAGTGTCTTTATCTAATTCTAGCAGTCTTTGTGACGTCCTCCAGACCAGAAGAAAAGCTTTTGACAGTCTCTCTGTTATAAGATGACGCACTGCTGAATAATTAAGAATAAGACAGGACTTAAACATATTGCATTAAACAGTGACGCTGGCTCCTGATTGGCTGTGATGCGGTCAGGTGTGTGTTCTGCTTGTTGTTGTTTTTCATGTTTCTCTGTTCTCAGTCTGTGGCCTAGATAGAGACGCCGCGTCACCGGCAGCAGCAGCTCGTCCTCACACCGGTTTCTGTGTGTGTGTGTGTGTGTGTGTGTGTGTGTGTGTGTGTGTTCACAGCCAGCGGTCGCCTTCATTCACTCCACATGTGTTAAAAGCAACAGGGCTGCACTTTAACACGTTCTCCTGCTGACAGACAGACAACAAGCAGAGAGAAACAGAGATCACACCAGGAGACAAAACAGCAGACCACAATCCAGGAGCACGAGAGAGGCAGGGCATTATATACAGTATATATACAGCTGAAGTCTGAATTATTAGCCCCCCTGTTTGTTTTTTTCACCCAATTTCTGTCAAACGGAGAGAATAACTAAACATAATAGCTTTAATAACTCTTTAATAACTGATGTCTTTTCTCTTTGCCATGATGACGGCACATAATATTAAATTAGATATTCTTCAAGATAGTATTCAGCTTAAAGTGACATTTGAAGGCTTAATGTACAGTGAGGGAAAAAATGATTTGAACCGCAGCTGATTTAGTAAGTTTGCCCACTAACACAGAAATGATCAGTCTATAATGTCAATGGTAGGTTTATTTGAACAGTGAGAGACACAATAATAACAAACAAATTCAGAAAAATGTGTTTCAAAAAAGGTTAGAAATTAATCTGCATTTCTATGAATGAAATAAGTGTTGATCCCTTTGAGAAACGTGCTTTAGTACTTGGTGACAAAACCTTTGTTGGCAATCACAGAGGTCAGCCGTTTGTTGTACTCGGCCACAAGGTCTGCACACATCTCAGGGGGGATTTTGGCCCACTCCTCTTTGCAGATCCTCTCCAAGTCATTAATGTTTCGTGGCTGATGTTTGGCAACTCGAACCTTCAGCTCCCTCCACAGATTTTCTATGGGATTAAGGTCTGGAGACTGACTAGGCCACTCCATGACCTTAATATGCTTCTTCTTGAGCCAATCCTTTGTTGCCTTGGCCGTGTGTTTTGGATCATTGTCATGCTGGAGTACCCAAACACGACCCATTTTCAATGCCCTGACTGAGGGAAGGAGGATCTCGCCCAACATTTGACGGTACATGGCCTCATCCATCCTCCCTTTGATGCGGTGCAATTGTCCTGTCCCCTTGGCAGAAAAACACCCCCAAAGCAGAATGTTTCCACCTCCATATTTGACGGTGGGGATGGTGTTTTTGGAGTCATAGGCAGCGTTCCTCCTCCTCCAAACACGGAGAGTTGAGTTGATGCCAAAGAGCTGGATTTGGGTCTCCTCTGACCACAACACTTTCACCCAGTCCTCCTCTGAATCAGTCAGATGTTCAGTAGCAAACTTTAGACAGGCTTTTAGATGGGCTTTCTTGAGCAGGGGGGACCTTGAGGGTACAGCAGGATTTCAGTCCTTCACGGCGTAGCGTGTTACCAACAGTTTGTTTGGTGACTATGGTCCCAGCTGCCTTGAGATAATTCACAAGTTCCTCCAGAGTAGTTTTGGGCTGATTCCTCACCGTTCTCATTATCATTGAAACTCCACAAGGTGAGATCTGGCATGGAGCTCCAGACCGAGGTAGATTGGCAGTTTATTTATGTTTCTTCCATTTGCAAATAATTGCACCAACTGTTGTCATCTTCTCACCCAGCTGCTTGCCGATGGTCTTCTAGCCCATTCCAGCCTTGTGTGAGTCCACAATCTTGTCCCTGAGATCCTTGGAAAGCTCTTTGGTCTTGGCCATGGTGAAGCGTTTGGAATCTGGATTGATTGATTGCTTCTGTGGACAGGTCTCTTTTATACAGGTAACAAGCTGAGAGGGCTGCCGATGTCAGCTCGTTACCTGTATAAGATCCGTTGGGCGCCACGCCGGCGTAGTGAGTAGCACATTCGCCTCACAGCAAGAAGGTCGCTGGTTCGAGCCTCAGCTGGGTCAGTTGGCATTTCTGTGTGGAGTTTGCATGTTCTCCCCGTGTTCGCGTGGGTTTCCTCCAGGTGCTCCAGGTCCAAAGACATGTGGTATAGATGAATTGGGTAAGCTAAATTGTCCATAGTGTGTGAGTGTGAATGAGTGTGTATGGATGTTTCCCAGGTATGGGTTGCAGCTGGAAGGGCATCCGCTGCATAAAACATATGCTGGATAAGTTGGCGGTTCATTCCGCTGTGGCGACCCCGGATTAATAAAGGGACTAAGCCGAAAAGAAAATGAATGAATGAATGAAGTCTGACGTTCTCAAAACTCTGAATGTACAATCTCACATCTTCCCCACCGCACTGCAAACAAAGCAGACCAACATCATTTCAACTCCAATTAAAACCCCATTAACCAAGTCTGTGTCTAATTCCGACTCCAGAAACACCAAAATCTGAAAACGAGTTCACGAAGCGCCCAGAAACGCTCGGAGAACGCCTGGATCGCATTAAAAACACATTAAAGTTGCCGGGATGGAGACGTACTTGATTATCAGTGTTTTCTTGTGGGCCGAGGGCAGAGTCTGCTTATCAACACCCGTGGCACAAATAGAGGAAGCCAGCTGTGCAAACTCTCACATCACTTCCTGAAATCCAAGACTCCTGAAGACACACGCACTGCTCTTTTTAGAACGCTTCACAGTCTCAGTGTTTTTAAGAGAGTGCAGAGTGAACCTGTGAAGAAAACAGTATCCGCAGGGTCACAGTCGACAACACATGCAGTCTGCTGAGAACCAATCAAGGCTTTACATTGGGTTGTATGGATGCATTATGCGATCAATTAAAGTATTGATGTTTTTTCCCCCTCAGAATCTCACGGTTGTTTTCCCTCAGAACTATAAGTTGACATCTCACAATTTTGACATTATTTCAAGAGTTCACACTTAGATAATGCTCGACTATGATAGCAGGTTTGGCATGCTGTCCCGGGAGAGAACCCTGAGCTAGATGAGCCCAAGGTCAATGAGCATTAGGAGGGATATGAGATCAGGTGTTTCTCGAGTGCCCCCGTTTGTACTAACTAAAATGTGGTTCTGATGATTTAGTATGAGTGTGTTAAGTGCTTGTGACTGTTGTTACAATTTGTTTATGTGCATGTTTATGCTATCAATGTCTGATGCGGAAAAGCTAATTCATGCTTTCATGACCTCTAGATTAGCTTACTGTAATGCATTACTAGGCGGCTGCCCTGTTGGCCTAATTAACAAACTTCAGCTAGTTTAAAACGCAGCTGCTAGAGTGCTTTCTAGAACAAAGAAATATGATCATATTACTCCAGTTCTTTCAGCATTGCATTGGCTCCCTATTAAATATCGTATAAATATTAAAATCTTACTGACTACCTACACAGCCCTGAACAGCTTAGATCCCCAGTATTTTAGGGAGCTCCTGGTTTATTATAGCCCAACATATCCTCTACGCTCAATTAATTCTGGACAATTGATTATTCTATACAGTTGGCGGAATGAACGGAATGAACCGCAAACTTATCCAGCATTTTTTTTACGCAGCGGATGCCCTTCCAGCTGCAACCCATCTCTGGGAAACATCCATACACACACATACACTACGGACAATTTAGCCTACCCAATTCACCTGTACCACATGTCTTTGGACTTGTTGGGGAAACCCACACAACCACGGGGAGAACATCCAAACTCCACACAGAAACACCAACTGACCCAGCCGAGGCTCGAACCAGCGACCTTCTTGTTGTGAGGCGAACGTGCTACTCACTACGCCACCGTGGTTCCCTAAAAATAATAATAATAATAATAGTCAGTTTTACTTCAAATTTTAATTAATTTCAAAAAGTGAAGCCATTTTAACTCATGATTTTATTCATTTGAAACTCAATTACAGTCAAAACTCGAAGTTGAATCTGAACACATCATAAGCTGTAGTAGTAAAGTGCTGCGTTCACCAGCGAGTCTCTCACCCGTTTTCTGCGCTTAATGAGCTTCACTCAATACTGACGGCGACAGAAAAAAAAAGCTTTTAATAATTTGTGCTCTTGCTGCTGTTCTGAATGGCCTAGTCGAGCACTTTCTCTGACATTCTGCTGATGGAAACACATCCAGAACTGCTTATGATTACAAAATACACCCGCCTTTGCTCCTCCCTCTGCCTAAATATTAACTCCCATAAAATCTATACATAAGGAAAATAAGAGAATAAATACACGCGCCCTTGTTGCATTCTCTCTGGGTGACTTCCATTGTTATCGTCTTTGTTTTCATCACATAATATTGACATTTCTCCTAGAATTCAGTTTACAGCTTATGAGATTAAATGCGATTTTTCTTGAGTTTAAATCTCATAATTTATCTCAAACTATCTCAAATTCTGAGTTTACATCTTACAATTTTAACTTTTCTTGGAATAGATAAGAAAAAAGGAAATAAATGCACAGTTTTAGTGCATTGTTACCCCCTTTACATGTGTTTTATCACATAATTTCAACATTTCTCCTAGAATTCAGAATTTAAATCTCATATTTTTGGCCTTTTTCTTGAAATTCTGTTATTTTTATTACGTTTATTGTCTCTTTTCTTAGTTTAAGATTGCTGCAATTGTGATATAGGATAGGAAATATCTCAAATTCTGAGTTTGCATCTTAAAATTTCAACTTTTCTTGAAATAAATAAGAAAAAAGGAAATAAATGCAGTTTTTCATGCACTGTTACCCTCTTTACATGTTTTTTAATCACAAAATTTCAACTATTCTCCTAGAATTCAGAGATAACATCATACAAATGAGATTTTTCTTGAGTTCAGATCTCATATTTTTTTTGAAATTCTGTTGTTTTTATTACTTTTATTGTCACTTTTCTTAGTTTAAGATTGCTTCAATTGTAATTTTCGGGGGGGAAATTATCTCAAATTCTGAGTTTACATCTTGAAATTTCCACTTTTCTTGAAGTAAATAAGAAAAAAGGAAATAAATTCACAGTGTTTTATGCATTATTACCTTCTTTACATGTTTTTTAATCACATAACTTCAACATTTCTCCTAGATTTCAAAATTTACATCTTACAAATTGTATTTATTGCCAGTTTAAATCTCATAATTCAGTCTTTTTTGTTTTTACTTTTCTATCACTTCTATTAGTTTAAATTTCCATGTTGCAATCGTGATCTTTTATTAATTGTTTAAACTTCTGACTTTGACTTCTTGCAATAAACAACAGAAAAAGAAAAGAATTGCCCTTATTTCAGTCTCTCTCTCTCTGTGTTTTAAGCTTAGATATCAGAATTCAGATTTTTTTTATTCAATGTTATTTTTTCATTCTCAGTTTAAATTTGCATGTTACAATTTATATATTTTGTGAGGAAATGTAAAGATTCTGCATTTACATTTTGCAATTCTGACTTTTCTTGGAACAAATAAGAAAAACTACAAATTATAAACATTTAACTTCAATTAAAATCTCATAATTTTGACTTTTTTCTTTATGAATTCTTTATTTCGAGGAATTTGTCACTTTTCTCATTTTAAATTTGCATGTTGCAAAAAAAATCCTCAAAACGTTGAATTTGCATTGTGCAACGCAGATTTTGGAACAAATAAAAAAGCATGCATGCACTGCTACTGTCTTTATATTTTTCATCACATCATTTTGACATTTCTCAAACAATTCAGTTTACATCTTACAAATTAGATTTTTACTAAATTTACATCTCACAATTTGCCCTTTTTTTCCTTATTTTTATTACTTTTATTGTCATTTTTCTCAGCTTCAGTTTGCTTGTGATTTTTTTTCTCAAAATTCTGAGTTTACAACTTACAATTTTAACTTTTCTTGGAATAATTAAGAAAAAAGGAAACAAACTCATTCATGTATTGTTACGCTCTTTACATTTATTCATCACATAAATTTGGCATTTTATCTTAGAATTCAGAGTTTACATTTTACAAATGAGATTTTTCTTAAATTGAAATCTCATAATTTTGCCATTTTTTCTTAAGAATTCAATTATATATATTATAATTAATATATAATTTAGTTTTTATAATTTTTAATTTTTACATTTTTTTCTTTTCTCAGTTTTAGTTTGCTTGTTACAATTGGGATTTTGGGGGGAAATTATCTCAAAACTGAGTTTACGTCTTACAATTCTGACTTTTCTTGCAATAAATAAGACCAAATCTAATAAATGCGCCCTTGGTTTTTATTCTCTCTGGGTGTTTTACGTTGTCTTTACATGCTTTCATCACATAATATTAACATTTTCCTTTAAACACAGAGTTAGATCTTACAAATTAGATTTTTTTAGTTTAAATCTCAAATTTCTGACTTTTTTTCTTTCAATTCAATGTTATTTTTAATCACTTTTCTCAGTTTAAGTTTGCACGTCAAAATTCTGCTTATCATTGTTATTTATTCCTTTTTCTCAACTTAAGTTTGCTTGTGATTTTTTTTCCTCTCAAAATTCTGAGTTTACAGCTTACAATTTCAACTTTCTTGGAATAATTAGGAAAAAAGGAAATAAACGCGTTCATGCATTGTTACCGTTTTTACATGTGTTTATCACATAATTTTGGCATTTGCTTAATATTTCTTAGAATTCAGAGTTTACATTTTACAAATGAGATTTTTCTTAAATTTAAATCTCATAATTTTGCCCTTTTTCCTTAAGAATTCAAAGTTATAATTTACTTTACGTCACTTTTCTTAGTTTTAGTTTGCTTGTTACAGTTGTGATTTGGGGGGAAAATTATCTCAAAACTCTGAGTTTACATCTTTCAATTCTGACCTTTCTTGCAATAATAAATGAAATATTAAATCACTTAGTTTTTATTCTCTCTGTGTGTTTTGCACTGTTATTGTGTTTACATGCTTTAATCACATAATATTAACATTTCCCTTTAAACCCAGAGTTTAGATCTTACAAATTAGATTATTTTCGAGTTTAAATCTCAAATTTCTGACTTTTTGTCTTTAAATTAAATGTTATTTTATTAAATCACTTTTCTCGGTTTAAGCTTGCACGTTATATAATGCATTACCAACGTCTTTACATCTTTCCAGCACATAATTGTGACATTTGCTTGACTTTTCTCTAAGAATAAAGAGTTTACATCTTATAAATTATGTTGATTTTATCTTGGAAGTTTACATCTTCAAATTCTGCCTTTTCTTGAAATAAATAAGGATAAATTACACTAAATAAACGTGTGCTTGTTTCATGTGTTGTTACGCTCTTTACATTTCTTCACATAATTTGGACATTGGTCTGAAAAATTATTAAAATTATTGACTTTTTCCTTGGAGGTTGATGTTTTGGCACTGTCTCGGTTTAAGTTTGCATGTCGCAGTTCAGATTTCTTTCAAACGTCTGAATTTACACCATCAATTCTGACTTAAACAACATAAATAAGAAAAATGAGAATAATTGCGCCCTGGTTTCTCTCTCTGTGTGTGTTTTGGTGTATTTGTGACCACAGTTTGGCACTGATCGAGGAGATGTTTGGTTCAGAACAGCTGTGAGAGGAACTCTGGAGCCCAGTCCAGTGCGGTCTGTGCCACCGCCAGCGCCGCAGCCCCCAGCGTGGCCGACAGTCCCCACACCGCCATCTTAATCAGCTGGTTGGTGCCTGTAGACTGAGGCATCATGGGAAGGGCGAGCTGGTGTTCCTGGCGCTTCTGAATCTGCTGGCGGAGGACGGAATCGGGACGCTGCGTCCGTGTGGACGTCTGGAAGTCTGTGAAGGTGCTGATGGCCATTCTGAAACACAGCAGAGACTGAAGTTTAGCACGGTTAAACTATTTAGGATCGTAGTATTTCACTATATCAATGCTTTATTTAAAGGGGGTGCACGTAAGTCTTTCAATAATCATGTAATGAATATGATATTTAAGACAGCTGGCAATTTTAAATGCAAGTCTTTTATTATGAAGACTTTCTTTAAGAGTCATTCACACACTCACGTCATTTTTAAAAGCAAAGATGACGTTGTTTGAGATGTGTTAAGATAACTGGACATTAACAAATACATTATAACCTGCCTTTGACTTTGTTGTAGAAACCTGACATTATCAAGACAACTTAACTTGTCATTAACCCGTCATAAACATGATGATTGTGATTAGGCCATTGTAATTGCTTCAAGAATGTTATAATATCATCATTAACATTTGTTCTTGCGCTCAACTAGAGTGGTACAATTTGAATTTGTTATTAAAATGTCATCAAATGGTAATTGATGCTGTTTTAAAATTATTTGACACAGTGTTGCCCTTTTTAATTAGACTTTTTAATAACAAAAGTGATCAGAAAACTATTGAGACAATTTTAAAGACTTCATGACGATCATTTTTATGACAGCTTTAGGACAAGTTTTGTTGTGAAAATGAAATTAATTTCTCTTTTTTTGTTGTTGATTTGATTTGTTTTGATTCAATACTAAAGAAACTAGGCAAAAGCATCACATGTAAGGAATCAAAATGTAAATAAAACTAAAATTACATTAAAATAATAACTGTAATCATATTTTAATACTAAAATTATACAGATTAGTATATCTGTTCAATTTTAAAGCTGTTCATATTATTCTGAGGATTGCTTTTAAAATATGCCATTTCAAATCATTTTTATTTCAGTTTGTCACTTGTGTTGTTTAGCAAACTAGACGAAAACTTTTAATTATCCTCCAGCTCACTCAAATAAAAGTTCTTTGTATTCTGTTTTGTATCTATTAATGAATTAGGAGAAGAGTGCATCCCTAAAGCAGGGATTCTTAATCGGTGGGACATAGCTAGGGCCACACGGAATCTGCGTGCGCAGAATTCCACAGATCTTTAGCCCATCATTGATTCTGTTTATTTACTGGTGTAAATGTGTGTAAATTTATATTTATTCAGTTTTTTAATTAATTTCAGTAATAATATTGACTAATATGAAAATATTCATATGGTGTATTTACAATACAGTTTGTAAAGTAATCTTTTCTGTCTTTTAGTAGATATTTTATATGAGAGACCTGCTTTGTTTACTAAATAAAGTGGATCTAATTTAATTCACATTGTAAACATTTAATAAAAGTTAAAATGGTATTACTTTATATTTCATATAGTAAGGTTTTAGTTATGATATTCCCAAAATCATTCCGTATATATCCGCAGATTTTTAACAAAATTCTGCGCAGAAATAGCAAAAAATGTCCGCAGATTCCGTCTGGCCCTAGCCATAGCCCACTAGTGGGCCTCAGCAATCCTGCAGGTGGGCCACGAGAATAACTCTTAATATTATACTCAGATTTTTGGATTTCATTATTAATATGCTACATTAAAATGATCGAAGTCATGCACTTTCTCCTGTTTGCTGATTGATTAATTCAAACTCAGAGCAAAAACAGCCTCATGATCGAGTCTGCGACTAGTACACGTAAATCTGTTTATTCCTAAACTACGCGTGAAGTGAAAGGCTTTCTTTGTGTATTTTTGTGTTAATTATTTAATAGATCCACATAGTTGTCCAAACTAATGTCCTGTGAGTGTTTTATAATGGACGCGCGACCATACAGGAGGATATAGCAGATATAACTGTTTTAAATCAGTTTAACATAATATAAGTTACATACGGTAAGTAACATAAGGTTAAGTTGATTCAGGTCAAAAATTTAAGGCAACCAGAAGTTTTTCATTTACTAACATGAACTAATAATAAACATTACTTGCAATACTTGTTAGTTTAATATAAACTAACAACGAACAACTGTATTTTCATTAACTAACATGAACACATACTGTAGTAAATGTAGTTCATTGTTTGTTCATCTTAATAAATGCATTAACTAAAAGGACCATATCATAAAGTGTTACTGATTAAAAATGTAAAAATGACAGATGAGAATAACACGCAGCAAAAAACAATAATAATAATAATAATAATAATAATAATAATAATAATAATAATAATAATAAAAGCAAAATAAAATGGAGAAAAAAATGAGCAAAGCTGGACTGTGCACCGGTGAGATTTCACGACAGAAATAGAAACCAAATGACCGACAAAAGGGACACATTATAGACGGCCGGTCAGTGAACAACAACCGGCTGAATCATAAGAGTGAACTAAAATGAAGTGGACGAGCGCAGAAAAATGGCCTCTAGTCCCGACCGGATGCTCATTTCCAGAGTTTTCCAGCACGCTGAGGGCTACACTCTCGACACTTTAGCGGAAAAACATCATTAAAAAATCATAAAATATTCAATTCCATTTCATTACGCTCTCCGTGGAAGAATAGTAAACACGGAATGCAAATGCCTTTCGCTGGAGATAATAAAAAGTGCCAGAAATGCGTTGAAGATTTAATGAAAAAAGTGGCTGGTGGTAGAAGAAAGACCACGGGCTGGCGCTGACGGCCTCAACGTCTTTAAGTCTTCGTGCTTTTTTTCCTGCCTCTGATTCTCGGTTTGCCCAGTTCTCATTAGTATCTGCAGTTAATGCTGAAAATAGCTGACAGGTAACGGCAGAGCAATTAACTTTTAAACTCGGCTTTTACCAGCGCAGACCCGCGAGAGGCCGTCTGAAGCGGCGACAGAGATCCGTCACTCACATCACACCACGCTGTGTGTTTTTTCACTCAAAGTACATTTTTATATTGGGTTAAGTGGGAAATGATGGTTCCTGATTGTAACCGGTTTTATTCAATTTGGCTAAAAGCAAAAAACAAACCACTACACTGTAAGAAATATCTGTTCATTAACAGTTTCTGTTTATTAACATTTGTGAATTGCATTATGGGATGTTGATCTCTCCTCTGTCGACTTCTACAGCCTCCAGTGCCTAGACTGCAGCTCTGCACAAGAAGTTTGGCCAGATGAAAAATGGTCGTGCCTAACTGAGCCTGGTTTCTCTCGAGGCTTTTTCCTTCACTTTGGTCAATTGGTAAAGTTTGTTCCTCACCACTGGCCTGCTTGGTTTGGGACTTGAGGAGCTGCGCATCGATGGATTTGCTCTTCAGTGTTTGGACATTTTTAGTAGTGAAAATTAATTGAAGTTTATTTATAAAGTAATTTCGAGAGGATCACGTGCTTATGATTGGTCCTGCATCAGCTCATGATTGATTCACCAATCAGATGATTCCTAACTCACTATTAGTTTTCTTATCTCAATATCTTCGTCTTAAGGAGGTTAATTGTTTTATTTTCATTCATTTATTCATTCATTCATTCATTCATTTTCCTTTGGTTTAGTTACTTATTTATCAGGGGTCGACACAACGGAATGAACCACCAACTATTCCAGCTTATGTTTTACGCAGCGGATGCCCCTCCAGTACTGAAAAACACAGTAATAAAAACAACACAAATGCCAATTAGCCCAGCCGGGAATCAAACCAGCATACTTCTTGTTGTGAGGCCACAGTGCTAACCACTGCACCAACGTGCCACCAGTTTTATGTTCAATCTACTTAAATTAGTTATGTTAATTTAAAGGATTTGTGTTGGGACATGAATGAACTGTGTGCAACCCTGCATTGTTTTACAGTGCAAAGTACAACATTAAGTCAAACCATCTGATCATTTTCTTTTCGGCTTAGTTCCTTTATTAATCTGGGGTCGCCACAGCGGAATGAACCGCCAACTTATCCAGCATATGTTTTAAACAGCGAATGCCCTTCCAGCTGCAACCCATTCCTGGGAAACACCCATATGCACGCATTCACATACATACAATACTGACAATTTAGCCAACTCAGTTCACCTATACCACGTGTTTGGACTTGTGGGGGAAACCGGAGCACCCGGAGGAAACCCACGCGACCACGGGGAGAACATGCAAACTCCACACAGAAATGCCAACTGACCCAGCCGAGGCTCGAACCAGCGACCTTCTTGCTGTGAGGCGAACGTGCTACTCACTACACCACCGTGGCGCCCTTCAAACCAAAGTCAAATCAAGAAAAAATCTAAAGTATGCAAGTAAATGGAAGCATAAAAATAAAACTCAATGCAAATCATCAACAATAAAAACAACAACACATTAAAGATATTAAAATAACACATGTGCAAAACCCTACAGTGGTCGCAGCATGCACTGTTTACTCGAATATTGTTTGCAAAAATATTTCCTAGTTGCATTGCGCCAGATTTTGACGTCACTGGCGCCAAACGCACTCGACTCTTTCCGTGTGTGCATGGAGAACAACTGTTTGATTGTTTCCTCACACAAAGCATCAAAAGACTTGCATATGGTGCTTTTCACAGGCGTAAGAACTGTGAACTGCTGCTGTATTGCAAGAACTGGGTGAACACTCTTCAAAGACATAACGAAAGCATAGAGAGGTTTAAAGGACACGAGGGCGAGTAAATAATGACAGACTCATCTTTGTTTTTAACACGAACTGTCCTTTAAATCCTTACGCGATCATCTCTGCAGGAAATCTCTATTTTCTCCAGCTTCTCTCTTCAAGGTGGCGCGAGCCTGACGTCTCTGATCGCTTTTTTTCTCTCATCTCTAAAACAGTTTCTAATTTTACCGTTTCGTCTCTGAGAAGCAGCAGATTGTGTGACCTCTGTCACATCCTTCTTCTGTTGTTTCCCTCGCTCTTTTCCTCTGCTCAATCTGTTCTCGCTGCGGTGAAGAAGATAGAGCAGATGATGGATGTGTTTACACTGGAGGAGCATCTCCACAGTCCACACATCCTCATCTTCATCCGCTTTCTTCATCACTAATCACACACACACACACATTTTAGAGCGTAAAATGCATGCAAATTAATTGCGATATGTTTTTTATTGCAATTAAAGATTAATTTTGACTAATTGCATGCAGAAATAACTGTTTGCCATAATGTATATGTGTTTGCGCTATATTTAGTGATGTCAAACGATAATTTGCATTCAAAATAAAAGATAGTATTTACACAATATATGTATACACTCACCGGCCACTTTATTAGGTAAACCTTACTAGTAACGGGTCAAACCCCCTTTTGCCTTTAGAACTGTTTTAATCCTTTGTGGCAGAGATTCAACAAGGTACTGGAAATATTCCTCAGAGATTTTGCTCCATATTGACATGATAGCTTCACGCACATCCATGATGCGAATCTCTCGTTCCACCACATCCCAAAGGTGCTCTATTGGATTGAGCTCTGGTGACTGTGGAGGCCATTTGAGTACAGTGAACTGATTGTCATGTTCAAGAAACCAGTCTGAGATGATTCACGCTTTATGACATGGAGCGTTATCCTGCTGGAAGTAGCCATCAGAAGATGGGGACACTAGATTATGCCTCATCCAGTTCAAGGTCCTACATAGGCTACATTACTCCAAAAAGAAATTACACAGGATTTTCCCCAATACGTCTCCCATTTGTGATAAGTGCAAATCAGAAGAAGCCGATTTAGCTCATAGTTTTGTATTCTGTCATAAAATACAGGTATTGTGGAATGAGGTTTTTAAAGTGCTTTCAGATGTCCTTGATCAACACGTAGATCCTGACCCAGTGCTTATTATATTAGGGCATTCTGATTATACATATTCATTGAACAGTGCACAACAGAAATTCCTTACATATTGTTTGATAACAGCCAAAAAGCTGTTATTATTGTACTGGGAAAATGTTAATCCTCCAACTGCTAAACTATGGTTTGAAGAATTGATATCTACTCTGCACTTGGAACGAACCAGATATCTCTTAAAAGGTAACATTGGACAATTTCAGAAGATTTGGGGCCCTTTCTTTTGTCACTTCATGGGCAATTATTTTCCCCAAAGCAATGTATTGTAACTAAAAAGTTGTTTTGATTTTCACTGTATTGTATACTTACAGGCTGGGCCTAGGGTGTCTGTTTTTGGTTTGTTCTGTTTTTGTTTGTTTTTGTAGGTTTATGCATATCAGAAAACTAATCCTGGAATTTGTGATTATTGTAAGTCTGTTCAAGGACCAAATAAAACTTATTTGACAGAAGATGGGGACCCTGTGGTCATGAAGGGATGGACATGGTCTGCAACAATCCTCAGGTCAGCTGTGGCGTTGACACGATGCTCAATTGGTACTAATGGACCCAAAGTGTGCCAAGAAAATACCCCCCACACCATTACACCACCACCACCAGCCTGAACCGTTGATACAAGACAGGATGGATCAATACCTTCTGTCATGGTTCTATGTTACATGTTTTGTCTGTGTTGTCCTTGTTTAACGTGTCTATGTTCATCTTGTGTCTGAGCACATGGCTAAGCCTGTGTTTGTGTTCTCCATGTGCTCCTCCGTTCCTCGTTAGTGTCAGTGTTTACACCTGGTCCTCATGTTCTTTCCTCCCTTTCTGATGTGCTCTCTTCCCTCATGTCTTCGTCGGTTCATTGTTACTTGTGACCTGTTCGTTGTTACATGGTGTCGCTTTGTGACTTTGACTGTGCTTGTATCTCTGTGCTGTTTGTCTGTGAGATTGAGTAGTCTTTGTCTAATATTTGTTTGTGTTTCTTTCAGTAGACCTTCAGTGTCATCCCCACCTGGTTTATCCTTTTCAATGAGTGCCTGGCTGCGGGTGGCCTCTGTCAGACAACTTCTGGTTTGAACTCAACTTCCCAAGAGTGCCTCAGCCAAGGCCTTTACCACCTCCTGCCTGGCCTGCGCTTCCCACCTCTGGTTCCTGCTCTCCTGACATTCTGTGGCCGCTGATTACTCCATCCAGGACCCTCCAGCTCATCTCCCTTTTGTCTGTCTACTCCACCCAAGACTCACCAGCACTACCCTATCCACCTCTGTCAGACTGTTTCACCAGAACCCAACCACATATCCCATTACTGTCAATAAAACACCCCTGAACTCATTTTGCATTTGGGTCCTCCCCTTAACCGTGACACCTTCATGTTGTTGATGCCAAATTCTGACCCTACCCCATTCAAAGTCACTTAAATCACCTTTCGTCTTGACCATGTCCACATGCCTAAATCCACCTAGTTGCTGCCATGTGATTGGCTGATTAGAAATATGCATTAACGAGCAGTTGGACTGGTGTACCTAATAAAGTGGCCGGTGAGTGTGTATATACGCATACATACCTTCTTGTATTCAAATTGAAAGTCATTTCATTTAGCAACAATGCTTTACAGCGTTACTGTTTTAAGTGTATTTGTTATAAACTAAATAGTCTTGGTGCAAATTAAATGTCATATTTCCAAAAAAAAAAAAAAAATGACCGACTCCTTAAACGTTGCAAGTTAATTTAATTCATTAATGCAAATAATCAAATCCCGGCCTCCGAACTGAGCACTAAAAATCCGCTGACCCCAAAAATCACCCCTGCTCTCTTGCAGGTTTAACGTGCATGTAAACCTGATCACCGCTAGAGCCCTGGGAGCCTGTTATTGGCTTTTAGAGCATATACTTAAACCCTCTCTCTCTCTCTTTCTCTCGCTGTCATAACGTTATGGGTCAACACAGTTCAGTGGGATGCTCTAATTCAATGCCTCCTTCCATCTAACACACATGATGGCCCTATTATTAGACACTTGCTGCTGAGATGGTATGCCCAATTACCCATCAGTCTCCACTCGGCTTGTGTGAGAGTGTGTGTGTGTGTGTCCTGCAGGCCTTTATGAATCAGCTCTGATGTCCTGTTGTCCTCATGACCCATAAGTGATGGCTCTTTGTCACGTCACCAGGAGCTGCTCGTTCGAGCGTGTTGTGATGCATTAAAGGCACTACAAATATTAATATGGCTTACAATGATCTTAAAAATGAATGAAAGTAACAGGTGGAGAAAGAAGGGGCGAACGAATATCATCATCTATGACAATATCGTAATTGATGTGTTAATAATTTGTGATTATGGAGTATGTCTTGCACTTTGCAATATGCCAATAGTCAATAAGTTAGGGATAAAGTAGATCCAGCAGGTTGTTATCACAGAGTAAAGTCCAAAACGTTTATCGGCAACCTCACAAGACTGAAGACTGTAAAGGCTTTTGCAAAAACAACGTTTTTTGATGTACTTTACCCTGCTCATTACATTGCTACTTGCCACAAAATAAAGAAAAATAGACACAAAACATAGTTCTGAGCTGTAATAGTTGATTAATTCTTTAATTAAACGCAAAGCTGACAGAAACTAAAACAGCTGATGGAGTATACACTAACCTGTGCATTATTCAGACACTAGATGGAGACACACAGTCAGAAACACA
>CAIGQQ010002490.1:1437122-1453903 GCA_903798035.1 Danio albolineatus
AAAAATGCACCGATACACACACTTAAGCAATATTGTGTATTGTAAAGGTGTCTTTACGTCACCATATTTCTTAAAATCAAATTATACATTTGTAATTCTTCTGTAAATGCATTTATACATCTCTGGTAGTGTGTAAAGACACAAGTGCCTCTTTCAGAAGTGCTTCTGTGCCTTATTTGAGTGTGAATATGGTATTAGACTCTGTATCAGGCATGAGGCCACAGGTTAAGTACAGATGACTGATAGAGTCTAAGCACAGTTCAGAAATTTCAGAACTCCTGGAACAGTTGACCAAATAAATTAAGATATTACAGACATTAAACTATTTATATTAATCATTGCGCTATGACAGTTTACTGACAGGTTTCAGTTATTCCAGTAGAAATCTGTGATCAGGAGTTTCTCTCTTTTGCAAGTTTCTGGGCATGTGAATTAAGCACACTGATGAACATCAGTGCACAATTGACCATGTAAAATGGACCTTATTTGCCCACCAAATTTGCAAATGTGATGCACCTTAAGAACTCTTGAGCACCTTAAGACTAATCCTGCAGCTAAAAGTGCACATTTTCATAGTTTTTTTTTCTCTCTCTCTCTGTCTGTTTAAGAGACCCTTGGAGATGATCACTTGCAGCCTTCAAGTTATCATTTCTCCATTGCTAAACTGGGTAAGTACACGATTTTTGTTGTTGTTTGGTCCTGCATACAAGTGCAAATTTACAATTTACAATTTCGTTTTAAGGTTGAAGCAAACATAATTGGGTAAATGGAGGAGTAGGAGCAGCAGAGGCGAATCCATCATGTCCTGGAGCTGGGTCAGTTGGCATTGCTGTGTGGAGTTTGCATGTCCCCCACAGTCCAAACACATTCAGTATAGGTAAATTTTAATAAACTAAATTGACTGTAGTGTACGAGTGTGAATGAGTGTATGGGTGTTTCCCACTGTGGACCAAGAATGGTTTAGTTACCTATATTGTTCAAAATATCATGTTTTTTGTTCACCTGAGGAGAGATTTAGAACAAAGGGAGGGTGAATTAATGATGACAGAATTTCCATTTTTGTGTAAAATATCCCATTTAATAAATGCAGTGTGCTGTTTGTGTGGCATGGATTTAAGTGCTGTTTTTGTTTATTTATTTTTAGATTGCTGAGGACGGGTATTTTATACCCACACACCAAAGATAAAGTTTTGGGGAGATGCATCACTGCGGATTCTCTCATATTGCAAAAAAGAGAAGAGAACCTTGGATCTACCAGTTCAAGCAAACATTTCATCTGGTGAGAATATCCTGTATAACAGCTCTGTTTTAATCCCAATTTGTAGCATTTCACCTTTGATATAAGAGGCTTGTTTTGAGTTTAATTATTGTGTTTTTTTCTGTTTTACATAAAGACAGCCTTGGAGATCCCGCTTTGGAGATGGTGCTTTAACAACTCTGCCAGCTATCCTTTCTCCGCTGCCATACAGATTGTGCGACCCTCATACCAGGAGGCAGAACAAGAATTTGTTGATTTGCAACCTCTAGGTTCAATATTTATGACAATAAAATTTAGACATTATCTAATTCATGTGTGTATACTTGTATTTCATTCAGTATTTAGAGGAGGAGCAACAGAGACAGAACCCTTTCGTCCTGCTGCTTGGGGATGATCTAAACTGCTCTCAGCTGGTTGTTATTGTGGGAGGAGTGGCACTAAATGGATTTAAATAAAGTATTGCCAATGTATTAAAAGCTGTGTTTTTGTATTTACATATAAAGATGACAACTACTATTATAATAATAAAATAATAATAATTTATTATTATTATATAGTGTTTAAGCCACTTGTCAAAATAACCCAACAAATTAGTTATTTTTGTAACCCAAATAGTTGGGTTAACCTTAATAACCCAATGGATTGGGTTAAAATAACCCAACAGAAGGTCGGTGCCAAAATAACCCATCTATGGGTTATCTGTTGGGTTATTATTAACCCATCTATTTTAAGTGAGTATATATATATATATATATATACAAATATAGGGTTGTTTGTTTTAATCCAACGCTGGGTCAAATACTGGCAAAAATAGAGTTGTTTGTTTTAATTAAATGCTGGGTCAAATACTGCCATAAATAGGGTTGTTTTAATCCAGTGCTGGGTCAAATAATGCCATAAATAGGGTTGTTTTAATCCAACGCTGGGTCAAATACTGGCAAATAAGGTTGTTTGTTTTAATTAAACACTGAGTCAAATACTGCCATAAAAAGGGTTGTTTTAATCCAGCGCTGGGTCAAATACTGCCATAAATAGGGATGTTTTAATCCAACGCTGGGTCAAATACTGGCAAATATAGGGTTTGATTGAATCCTACACTGGGTCAAATACTGGCTCATGATGTTGGTCAGATATGGGCAAACTCAACAGCTGAGTTCAAATATGTAATTTAAACTTAGGAAAAAATAACCCAACGTTGGATTTGTGCATATTTGACCAGTTACTGGATTAAAATGACCCAGCATTTTTAGTGTACAGTATATTGTATGCAGTTTGATGAACGAACATTACACATCAATTGTAAATAAAATTATAAATAAAAATGTAAATAAACATCACTATGATGAATATAAATAATCAACTATAATTCATGTTAAATATAATATATTGTGTATGTACAGTAGGCCTATTTGTTATAGCAATTTATTTCTGCACTTTTATACCTGTTAGTTAGTGCATTAATGCATCTTCATGATGAAACTTTAGATTAGATGTGATTTTTGGTGTAATATTTGGTGCACTTGAATCTATTCTAGTGCTTCCCCTCCTAGTTTTTACAATTTAATTTCATTTAATTATTCATTTAATGTAAAGCATCAGTATAGTGATAATCATTAATGTTTATTATTATAAAAAATACTGCAAATGCATAAAAATGTAAATTATATATCATTTAGTAATGCATCTTCATGATGAAACTTAAGATTAGATGAGATTTTGGTGTATTATTTGCTGCACTTGAATCTATTCTAGTGCTTCCCCCCCACCCCCCCCTCCCTAGATTTTACAATTTAATTTAATTTAATTTATTAATTTAATGTAAAACATCAGTATAGTAATAATCATTGATGTTTATTATTATTAAAACTACTGCAAATGCATAAAAATGTAAATTATTTATCATTTAGTAAAGGATAATTTGCACTTTTAATACATTTATGATCAACATATTGGATCTGGATAATATTTATTTTAAAAAATACATAAAAAAAATACTTGTTAATTCAGAATAAGTCTATTTTTTGGTCTTTATAACTGTAGTTATGCAAATTGTATATTATTTATAGTATTAAGCTGATTAAGAGAGTGTCTGACTTGTGCTGTGGTTGTACAAGACATATGATCATAAACTTAATCATCATCATCTTAAACTTACTCACCGTCATAATGAATCTAAGTGTTTTAAATTAAAAATATATGCATTTTTGTTTTTAAATGCATGCATAATTAGGCTTCTGCGGTGTTTAACATATGCGCTTAAGTATTTTCTCTGCATCTGTATCTGCTGAACATTGTGATTGTCCTCATGTGTGTAATGCAGACGTGTGCGCTCCTGCTGTGAGTACCGTAGTAAACCACACGTGTCTGCAGTGAGTAATGCTGCTGTTTTCTCTCAGGAGTCGGGTCTGAGTCTGCTGATGCTGGCGGTGCGGGAGAGCCGTCTGTCAGTCCTCGACAGGTTACTGGAGCTCGGGGTCAATCCAAGCGACAAAACCAAGGTAGGAGTTTCCCAGCATCTGGAATAGAGAAAAACTCCCACAGATGCTGTTCATTAAAGCACACGGTTAAGCTTTTAATGGAAACGCTTCAGTGGTTTTAAGGCTTATTAAAGATCCACAGATATTCTGAAATCACATTTACGTTTTGTCTAAAGCGACGTACAATTGAGGAGGCATTCAGGGATTCAGCAAGAGGAGGCATGTGTAATGCATGAGGATGGATGCATAGATTGATCAACAGTGACATTCAAGACATTTATAATTTTCTTAACGATTTCTAATTTAAATGAATTCTGTTATTTTAAAAGTTTTATTCATAAATTAATTCTGAAAAATTTAAATGTATCATGTTTCCCAAAAATATTGCAGAAGCTAATATTCTTTTACATTTCTTTAATGTAAAATCAGCATGTTAGAATGACCTCTGAAGGATTTCTGACAGTGAAGACTGAAGTATGCTGTAAAAATCTGCTTTACATCACAGAAATTAATTATATTTTATTATATATTCAAAAAGAAAACATTATTTTAAGTTACATTTTTTAAATATTTTTAATATCATAAATGCAACAGCCTGAATAAGCAGTCTATATAAAAATAATGTCTAAAAAACGAGTATAGTCCAAATAATAATTAAAAATAAAAAAATCTTCCAGACTGTAAACTGATTTTAAACATTTGAGAGGTATTTTAAAGTGTCTTGCTTGTTTTTGCTCAATATAAGTGCAGTTTGAGAAGTTACTGTGACCTTTTTATCAGAGAACACCAATATCTCCATTTACACTGCAGTCTAGGAGAAAAAAGTAGATAAAAGCTGAGTTGATATTAAATATATCTCATTTCCTATGGCTAGATAAGAATATCTCGGCTCAGAATGAGTCACTCTGGATAAAAGTGTCTGCTAAATGCATAAATGTTCAAATCTGAGCATATCTCAGGGTTATTATTACTGTAAAGTAGCATTAGTAATCCGGATGACATTAAACAAGCGTTATGTGAACAAGTGTTATACTGAAGTGGTTGAATAAACCCATTGCATAAACAGCATGAACACTTATTATAGAGTTTAATCCTTTTTAGGTGTTATTTTACTAGTTGGTCTTCATTTGTGACCATGTTTACTAGCTACTTGTATCCCCATATCCAAAAAGCAAGACATTAAAACATTTCTGTGTAAAACATGCCAGAATAATAGTATGTGTTTAGGATTTTAGGCTTTGATTTCAAATGTGCCATTTTGGTGGCTGTCGCTTTAAATGCAAATGAGATTGTGCTCTTTTTAGAAGAGGACGGAGCTACGAATGCATATGTGTCAGTATAGGGGCAGATTCAAAAACAAGACTAACGTCCTATGCTAATGAGGGAGAGATGGTCACTAGTGGGCGGGGCTTTCCCCTCTGATGACATCATACAAAGAGAGAATGTCAATCAAAGTGCAGACTGTTTATATCAAGTGTTTACCATTAGAAGCTGGTTATATTCACCCACCGCTGCTACACATCTGTGTTTAAACCCCTTATAAAAGTGATTTTCACATAATAGGTGCCCTTTAATATAATATGGACGGAATGTTCTCATGACATTAAATAACATACATTAATGTAAAATGAGACTTGTTTTTTGTTGCCAAAATTGTAATCAAAAATAATGTTAATACGTTATAATCATGTTAATAATCTTAATAATAATCTTAATTTTTTTTAAAAAAGAGTAGTCCATTCATTCATTTATTCATTCATTTTCTTGTCGGCTTAGTCCCTTTATTAATCCGGGGTCACCACAGCGGAATGAACCGCCAACTTATCCAGCATCTGTTTTATGCAGCGGATGCCCTTCCAGCTGCAACCAATCTCTGGGAAACATCCATGCATTCTCACTCACACAAATACACTACGGACAATTTAGCTTACCCAAATCACCTGTACTGCATATCTTTGGACTGTAGGGGAAACCGGAGCACCCGGAGGAAACCCATGCGAACACGGGGAGAACATGCAACCTTCACACAGAAATGCCAACTGACCCAGCCGAGACTCGAACCAGCAACCTTCTTGCTGTGATGCGACAGTACTGCCTACTGCGCCACCGTGTCGCCAAGAGTAGTCCAAATAAAAATAAAAAAATCTTCTAGACCACTGATTTTTCACCAGGGGATATTCATCCCGAGGCCCCCAGAGACTCTGCAGCGCCACGGATCCAAGACCCACGACGAGACGATCCCAAGGTTCCATAATCCTGGACTAGGCTGTATTCTGAGCAGCTGTTTGGTGCATGGCAGAGTGAACAGCATGAGACTGATTCCTATGACCCTCAAAGCACAGACGAGCCTTGAGTTCTCCAGCCTCCGGTGCTCAGACTGCAGCTCTGCACAAGACATCTAGCCATGCATTATGGTCGAATCCGGCCCTCTTAGTCGTTCAATCCAGCCCGCGACTGGATTGTGAGGATCAAAAAGAAAATAGTGATCCACACTATTAAAGCAACTAAAAACAACAACAACTAATGTTCTCATAACATTAAATAACATACATTAATGTAACATGAGACTTGTTTTTTTTAGCCAAAATTGTAACCAAAAATAATGTTAATACGTCATCTTAAAAACAGCCGATTTTGAATGTTTATAAAAAATTAATTGGGAATATTAAGGGAACGTTTTTAGCTAGTTTGTCGAAGCATAGCAGGTGTTGTGTGTGTGTGTGTGTGTGTGTGTTATTTGGCTGTAGTGATATCTGGATTCCTCGTGAGCTGCATTTTATTGCTGTGTTGTCTTGTAAGCCTCATTGGTGCATTTCATCAGTTTTGTTTTCAGTGGCGAGTCGACAGCAAACCATTTTGTCTGTATTTGAGTTTCTCCGCAAACCCACGAGGACTGGAGTCTGCTGCACATCACATGTATTGAATTACTCTACAGCGTTTCTGCTGGTGAAATACAGCTCTTGGACTGTGTGTGTGGTGTGTAACGTGTGAATGGATCACTCTCAGGATGAAATTGTCTGCCAGTTATCCATAAAAACCAGCAGAAATAAACCTCCCAGTGACTGAGTAAAGATTCCTGTGTGTAAAATCTTCCATCCATCATCGCTGGTGTCTGGACTGCTCAGTGCTGTGTGTTCGGGGGGTTTTCAGGTGTCTAGAGTTGGGCTTCAGGTCCTCGGATCACTGTGGTTTTAGGAGATTCTTCAACTAAACGTCCTGGAAAGTATGAGGTACACTGTAAAACGTGTGTTTCTCCAAATGACATCTTTCTGCTTGTTCAGTTTGAAAAAAAATTCTGATTAGAGGCTATGTCTCAATCAGCACCCTAGCTCCCGAAGTCGTTCATCGGTAGGTCGTGTGCATGACTTAAGGCACTAGCAAGGGCACTGATGAGCACAATTAATCAAACAATCAGCCAATCAATTAATTAATCAGTCAATCAATCAATCAGTCAATCAGTTAGTCAGTCAATCTGTCAACCAACCAGTAAATCAATCAATCAATCAATCAATGAACAAATCAACCAACCAGTCAATCAATTAACCAACCAATCAATCAGTCAGTCAGTCAGTCAGTCAGTCAGTCAGTCAGACAGTCAGTCAGTCAATCAACCAATCAATTAACTAGCTAGCCAATCAATCAACCAACCAATCAACCAACCAACTGACCAAGAAATCAACCAATCATTTAACTAGCTAGCCAATCAATCAACCTACCAACCGACTGACCAACAAATCAATCAATCAATCAATCAATCAATCAATCAATCGACCAATCGACCAACCAACCAACCAATCAATTAACAAACTAGCCAATCGGCCACAATCAACCAACTAACCAATCAACTAGCCAACCAATAAACCAACCAACCAAAAAATCAACCAATCAATAAATGAATCCACCTACCAATCAATCAATCAAATGACCAAACAACAAGTCAATCAATCAATCAATCAATCAATCAATCAATCAGTCAACCAACAAATCAATCAATCAGTCAACCAACAAATCAATCAATCAACCAACCAATCAATAAATCAATCAATCTGTCAACAAATCAATCAACCAACAAATCAATATATCAACCAACTAACCAACCAACAAAGCAACCAATCAATAAATCAATCAACAAATCAGCCAATCAACCAACCAACAAATCAACCAATCAACAAATCAATCAACCAATCAATCAATCAATCAATCAGTCAATCAGTCAATCAACCAACAAATCAATATATCAACCAACCATTCAATAAATCAACCAACCAATCAACCAACCAATTATCTAACCAACCAATCAATCAATAATTCCATCAACTAAAATAAATAAACAAAAAACATATCAAAATGCTAAATTTGGAGTAAATAATTTTCATTTTGTTATGTTTAATTTTGAAATGAACAGCATGTCTGAATTTATAGAATTCGAAAAACAAGTCCCCGGATGACCTACTACTTCCGCCGATATTCTGAAGTGCACATCTGATGCGTGATTCGCTATGCCATGAAGGAGAGAATTCATGAATAGGAGTGAAGCGACTGATCATGCGCAGGTTACAGCGACGCAGGTTACATGATCATGACAAAATGGCGGATGTAGTACGTCTGAGTTCCATTCATACTGCTGACCTACTGAGTAGTAGGCACTTTCGGACGGAGCCCATGATTCTATTCCCTTATTTGATACAGTGTTTCAGACTAATAACAGTCATTAAAACAGTGCTAACATGGTTGTGTTTCGATTGTTTTCTTTATGGTCGGCCACAAGTTACTATAATGTTAGCATAGCATTAGCATGTTTCCTCCTGTAAGCAGCTGAAATTGCAGTCCTGGTTAACATAAAGTGTGGCACACACATTTCCACCAGCAGAATCTAAAGTGAGAGAAGCGTTGTGAATCTGGATGTGTGCTGTTGTGTGCGCAGACGAACTGCTTTGAGTTGTAGCCTGCTGCTTTGTGTGTTTATTTGAAGGGACGACGGTTAGCATCCTTCTTTACTTGAAAGCTTACGAGATCCTCGGTCATTCGGTAGCTCTTGGAGATCCTGCAGGAATGTCTGTCCAGCTGTGTGTGTGTGTGTGTGTGTGTGAGTGTGAGTGTGTGTGTGTGTGTGTCCTTGAGTAACCTCCATTAGCATTATAATCTTGCTCTTCAGCGACTTCAAACAGGGAGAAAAGACAATGAGCTCATGTAAACACTGGAGACACAATTCGACAACATTTCAAGGATGATCAACACAATGGTTTCCACACAAATTAACTCCATACCACTGCATTTAGGAGCTTTATTTATTTATTATTTATTTATTAATTAATTTATTTTATTTTATTATTTATTCATTACTTTATTACTTTATTTATTACTTTATTTGTTTATTACTTTTTTAACATTGTGATGGTGCTTTTTTACTTACTAATCCTAAAACTATTTCAATCCACACTGTAAAACATTAAGGTTATTGGTGCATGTTTAAAAAAACTATACTATTCAAGTAAGTAACATTTAGTTCAATTTCTTACCTGCCTTACTGTTAATATATAGTTAATATATAGAAATATAAGTTATATATATGATATATAATTACTGTCATGTTGCTTTCCTTGTCAAATAGCATTTTCTTTTCAAGTAAAATCATACTTTATTTATTTTGAGTGGATGTAATTTTGCCGACACAGTGGTTAGCACTGTGGCCTCACAGCAAGAAGGTCGTTGGTTTGAGCTGGACTTTGCATGCTCTCCCTGTTTGGGTTTTCTCCGGGTGCTTTGGTTTCCCTCACAGTCCAAACACATGCGCTATAGGGGAATGAATGAACTAAACTGGCCGTAGTGTGTGTGAATGAGTGTGTTTGGGTGTTTTCCAGTACTGGGTTGTTGCTGGAGGGGTATCTGCTGTGTAAAAGATGTGCTGGATAAATTGCCGATTCATAAATGTTATTTTTTGCAATCATGTTTATCATGTAATTCCTGTATTTAAATATATAACCTCCATAATGTGTATGTTTTAATTATTAATTCCGAGGTATGAGATTAAAATAGGATAAAGTAAACATAATTAAATCATAGTATATAGAAAACTACAAAGTAAACGCTCCTCCGTGGGACTCCAGTCTAGTGTGTGAAGCAGGTGCTTCTCATTATCACTCAAGCCTCGCTTTGTTCCCACAGCTCTCGGCCTCGTCCCACTCGCTACAGTAAATAAGAATAAAAGATTTGTTGATCTAGACTAGAACTTATCGTCTGTTATTTATAAATACTAGTCAATCAAGTCAAAGTGAACAACAGGATTACTGTAGTTCTCCATATCGTTCAAGTTCCACGACATCACCTAATCTGGAAAATCTAAATACAGTATAAAGTGTCTCGAGAGTTTTGTTTCCTTACTAAAACTGCCTTTTTGCATTTCATGTGCCTGCATTTTTATAGAACTACCTTAAGTAATGAGTTAAATTTAGTTAGTATTTTAAGAATCATGTCTTATGTCTCTGTTTTGACTAGATCAGAGATGCCCAAAGTAGGGCCCAGGGGCCAGAGTTGTCCCATTGTAACCTTTGTTTTGGCCCACCATCCCATCTTAGAGGAGAATGAGAATGATGGAGAGGGTTGGGAGGAAAGCCTTTAACACAGAGATCATCATTTCTAATTTGATGTAATGTTTTATTATTATTTATTTATTTTATTTAGAGCAAACTGAAATCAAATGTTTCAATGAAATGTTGTAAATAAATCTTATTTTAATTTAAAATGTAAACACTGCCATTTGACGGATGGAGGACTATGCAGAAGACATCAGTGAGCAAATCAGGGCAAAAACTACTGTAATTGTATTATATATATGAGATTGTTTTGTTTTTACTGTAATAACTTTATTATAAAATGTAAAAAATACTGTATTAGTTCATATAAGGCAATGTTTTCTAGTCATTGTTAAACCTTATTAAAGAAATTAGAAAATTACCCATGGCAAATATTTACCTTCAGCCCACTAGTGTCACTATCACCAGCGATCTCTCCTCTGCCAGAGATCGCTGGTTCACACTTCTGGGAACTACAGATCAGCCAGTTAACGAACTACAACATCGGTCATGCAACACACACACACACACACACTCCTGCTCCATATCACAACTGATTGCACACACACCAGCGGAGGACCATCACGACTGATCACACACACTACATAAGCAGCACACACACGCTCATTCCTTGCAGCAAGATTGTCTACTGTTATGTTACCTGTCAAGTTATCTGTTTTGTGACGTTTCAACGTGTTTTCTTTGTACCAGTTTCTTCCTTGTTTTTGATCTGTCCCCGTGAGTTTTCTATACTGTTTTTTTATATTAAAAATTCTGCACTTGGATCCTCACCCCGTTGCCTCTGTCACCCAGAACGTAACAACTAGCCTCAATCAAGTTTGGTTTTTGGCCCTTCATAAGAAAGTTTGGGCACAGCTGGACTAGATAATGCCCGGTCGTGCACAGGCATTCTATAATATCGCCTATAATTATTGAATGTTGTTGTTGTTGTTGTTGTTGATGTTATTCAGGACGGCAGATCAGCTTTACACATCGCCGCTGCTCACTCCAAAGACGAGATCGTCAAACTACTGTGCAGAAAAACTGACCCCAATTCACCAGCAGGGGTGAGATCTCGACCTTCATCACACCTTCATCACACTGACAGATCGAATCAATCTAACGCATTATCCATGGTAGTGGCATCAGAAAACCTTCATTAAAAGCAAAAACAAAATTATTTGTACCTTTTAGAACAAATTCGTTCGCAGCAACATCTTCAATCAAGTCCATCTGAAGTGAATGCATGTTGATTTAAGAGTCTTTAGGTACAGCATTTTTTTAGTTGTTGCAGTAAACATTAAACATAGAGTAATAATAAATTACATACAGTTGAAGTCAGAATTATTAACCCTCCTGAATTATTAGCCCCCCTGTATAGGTTTTCCTCAATTTCTCTTTAACAGAGAGCAGATTTGTTTCAACACATTTATAATCATAGTGTTTATAACTCATCTCTAATAACTGATTTCTTTTCTCTTTGCCATGATGACAGCACATAATATTAGACTAGATATTCTTCAAGATACTAGTAATCAGCTGTTGCATTCGCAAGTCTGTGTGTGTCTGTTTCCCCCGTGTGCTTGCTCTCTCTCTCCGCTTTTGCTCACGTCACAGGTCCCGCCCTAATTACGTCAGCGACGTCACCGGGGATAGGCTGGAGTGACGTATGGCTTCGTTTAAAAAGTGGAACGGTCGGAGACAGGGATTGTTGTTGGAAAAATATTGTTTGCGATACCTGTTGGTTTTGTATTCCTGTGTTGTGTGTAATTTTGGTTTTCGTGTTATTTTGATCCCTCCAGTGTTTTCCCCCACCTGTAAGTTTGTTTTGGATTTGTTTATTAATATCACTGTAAAAATATTGTATAAACACGATCAGTTCGAAGCAGTAGGGGTTGGATTCCACACTTTTCCTTTATTGTACATATTTTCTCTTGTTTTTATAAATAGGTAGGGAGTTAAGTTTAGCATTGTATTTTTATTTCTGTTATTTTCTTTGTAGGGTGTAGGTAGTTTTATTGTGGGTGTTTAGGTAGAGTGTGTTTTTTTTTGTGTTGGTTATTTTTTGTGGTGGGTAATAGGCTTCACATTTTAAAGTGGCATTTAAAGGCTTAACTGGGTTAATTAGGGTAAAGTTAGAGTAATTAGGCGAGTCATTGTATAACAGTGGTTTGTTCTGGAGACAATCCAACACTAATATTGCTGAAGGGGGATAATAATATTGACCTTAACATGGGTTTAAAACTATTAAGAACTGCTTTTATTCTAGCTGAAATAAAACATACGACTTTCTCCAGAAGAACAAATATTAGAGGAGATACTGTGAGAAACTCCTGAATCTGTTCAACATCATTTGGGAAATATTTAAAAGATTATTAGGATTACAGTCTTTTAAGGAGATTACTATTCTCTGAATGAATGATCGTGACCAGTGGGGCATGTCTGAAAACATTTCCTGTTTGCGCAGGAAATGAGCTTGAGAAAACATGCATCTGATTATGTTTACATTCTCCACTTGAGTGTTTATGTTGTGGTGTGGCGGTTCCGGAAACACTTTACAGATGTGTTTCAGTTGTAAATGCATGCGTTACTTAACATGAGCACTGGAAAAGAAAATGTTTATTTAAATAATTTTATTCTCTCATGACTCTCCTGCAGCCCAATGATCAGCTGCCTCTGCATTACGCTGCGTGTCGATCCACCGGAGGACTCGCTGTGGTGCAAACACTGCTCAAGTTCAGCAGTAAAGACGCTCGATTGACACCTGACAAGGTACAAACACTACTGTGTCCTTCCTATTGTGCCCCTTTTTACAAGATGTAAAATGCGTCTCTGATGTCTTTAGAGTGTGTGTGTGTGTGTGTGTGTGTGTGACGTTTCACCTCAAAATAGCACACAGATAATGCTTAATAACTCTCTGAAACTGACCCTTTTAGGCTTTGATTCTAGTTTTGGAGACTGTCGCTTTAAATTCAAATGAGATTGTGCTCTTTATAGAAGAGGGCGGAGCTATGAATGCCTGTGTGTCAGCATAGTGGCAGATTAAATAACAAGACTAACATCCTATGCTAGTAAGGGAGAGAAGGTCACTAGTGGGCGGGGCTTTCCCCCTCTGATGACATCACACAAAGGGAGAATGTCAATCAGAGTGTTTCTGCAGACTGTTTACATCAAGTCTGATTATAAACAATCTAATTAATACATGTTTACCATTAGAAGCTGGTTATAATCACACACTGCTGACACACAACTGTGTCTAAGCTCCTTATAAAAGTTAATTTTGCATGATAGGCCCCCTTTAAATGAACTGACCCTACAACAGATAACTGCAGATCAGTTTTGCTGCTATAGAGTGCATTATTGCCACCAAGAACTACTAATATATCAAAAAAAATGAACATTATTGCTATAATACTTACTGTATTCAATGTCTGTATCACATATAGATGCACTAAATTAATTTATTTTCTCTATAGTACCAAGTATTTGTGTGATGCATCCTATTTTTTGCTGTAAATCCTTCAATTCTTGACTTTTTCTACCTTTAATTTCAATGCTTTCCGGTCATCTGCTGTTATATTTACTGTTTTGATATAACCCATAGCAAAGCCAATGCTTTCTGATTCACGGACAATCAAATAATCCAATGAGTGTTTGGTTTTAATGAACTTTAAAGAGCCCCTATTATACATTAAAAAGGGTCATATTTTGGTTTTGGGGGTCTCCAACAACAGGCTGATCTGCATGCATGGTCAAAAAACACTTTCATTGTCTTATAATATGCATTTATTTTTACCTCATTATCCCAGCAACTCCTGTATGAATCGTTCACCGATTAATTTGTTCCAAAACCCCTCCTTAGCGCGATGCTAATCTGCGCTGATTGGACCGATGACCCAGTCTGTTACAATTGGTCGACATCATTTAGCGCGAGAGAATGCCCACCACGGCTGATCAATATTAAAGTAGTCATAGTGTGTGCGTGAGCATATCTGCCAACACTCGTTTTTATCGGGAGTCACCCGTAATTCAGACACCTCACCCCCGAAACGAGCCCCTCGGTCTCTCAGCATATCACTCTATCCTTAACCAGAAGGAAAAACAGCGACACACATGCAGTATTAATGCACACAGCGGCAAAAGCTGAACCATTATGAAACAGGACCGCCGCACGTGTGTAGGAGAGCTGATGTAGCCATAGCAACGACAAACAGCAGAGGAACACGAGCTCACAAACACATTTTAATCCGTAAACAAAGCGTCACGTGTCGCGGTACAACGTGCTTTTAGACGTGATATGAGAATACAAGTTAACCAGAGACACTACAAGCGGTTACTAAACACCATTAAATACATCATTTATAAGCTGGAGAAAGCAATGAGGCGACCGTTTTATTTACACACACTCACACTTGTTGCATAGCTGGTCAGATTCACCGTCAGGACACTGGGAAATGTCCCGGTGCTCCCCATGGCCGAAACGGCTAAAGACTCGTAAGCACGGCGATTCGTTTGAGGAACTATGAGTCGACTCTTTTATAGATGAATCAATAGTTTTAAACACTGCACTTTCAGATTTAAGCCTCAGCTGGACATCTCACTTAGAGCTGTGTTAAACACTACATGAAAATCATTTTCAAAAACCTATAACCCATAATAGGGGCTCTTTAAATGCACAATAGTATATTCCATAAACATAATTGAACATTGATTGATAGACATAAATCAGAATTATTTATCACACACACACGTACAGTAAGAGCTCAATCAGTTCAGTGCATAATGTGATGTTGCTGTTTAACATGTTTTAGTTATCGATGTTTTATTGTTGTAACATTAAATATTCTTCGCTTTAAGATGTTAAATGTTAGTCTGTTTTCCTCAATACAGAACGGCTGTCTTCCACTACTGCTGGCCGCCGAAGCAGGGAATGTTGGGATTGTTCGGGAGCTCCTCTCCAGCCAATCAGAGCCTCAGATCAGAGCTGTGAAGAACGTAAGAGTCACATGACCTCACAGATATTTAAATAACCTAATAAATGAGGTGGAGTTAATTATGTAGATATTCACACTCTGTTATTATTGTAAAAACTAAAACAAATGTATACATATTTGATCATTTTTAATTGGTGCTAAGATTAATCAGTATTAATTGCTTCCAAATATAAAAGTTTGATAAATTAACTGGATTTATTGACTTTTTACCGTGTTAGTGGCGTAAAAAAAATATTTGTAAACTATTAATGTTCACAGTCTGTTTACTACATATCTGTTAAGCTATTGTAAAATACACACACTGTAAAACCCAGTAAGTTAAGGTAACTCAAACCATTTGATGAAACTGATTGCAACAAACCATTTGAGTTCAAAAACGAATCCTAATGAGTGCTGTGAACTTAATCCATTTGAGTAAATGAAGCAATTTGAGCATAGTAAAACCGAATATGTTTCCCAGTGTTGGGTTGCAGCTGGAAGGGCATCTGCTGCGTTAAACATATGCTGGATAAGTTGGTGGTTCATTCCACTGTGGCGACCCCTGATTAATAAAGGGACTAAATTGAAAAGAATGAATGAAAAGTAAATCGACACTAAATACAACATCAAAATACAACAAATTATGCATTTATACTGACATATGCAGTGGTTAAAATGTAAGAAAAGGGGTTAAAATCTATTAAAAAGCTGAAATTCTCAATATAAAATAATTTGAGAATATATAAGATAAAAATATAGAAATAAAAAATGTATAATAAAATATAAGATACATATTATATATTATAAAAAATAAAGTAAAAAAATATTAAAAACAGATTAAAAAAATGTGTTTAAACCGGTTTAAAATCAATGGAAAAAAGAAAATAAAAGCAAGACACAAACTTTAAATTTAGCACAAAAATATGTGTTTATTCTATATTTATTAACTCATTAAAAGTTCATTAAAAGTCTGAAATGTTAGATTTTTGATTTATTTCATTAATAACATTTTCATTAAATTCCTGTATTATTGCTTTTTATTACAGAAGATTTTTTATGATATAATACATTTTTGCCAAATCAAAAAGGTCAGTGCGTACAACCAACACAAAGGACACACTCTGACATTAAGACTGAATAAAACTTTTTCAAAACACATGCAACAGGCATAAACAGAATTTAATAAAAAACTCTGGCACATGCATTTATGAACCAGATGTTTGGAAGATGCTCCTTTTCCACTGATCCGTAACATTAAACCTGGAACTGTGGTTGTTGATGGACGTTTGTTTTAAAACATCATTAACCCAATTTTGTGTCTTAGCTTGATTTGTATGAATGCATCTGGTTTGTGTTTTGATGGCTGGGTTGTGCAGGCAATCGGAGACATGACGCTTCTATAGCAACTATAGAATCACCACAACAGAATAATTACTTTAGTTGCTGTGTTACCTTAGCAACTATAGAATCACCACAACAGATTATTTTAGTTGTTGTGTTA
>CAIGQQ010002490.1:1461606-1473477 GCA_903798035.1 Danio albolineatus
TGTGTTTGCATGTGTTCATGCTTGCATATGTGTGTGTGTGTGTGTGTGTGTATGTGTGTGTGTGTTTATGCATGTTTGTGTGTGTGTGTGTGTGTGCGCGTGTTTATGCATGTTTGTGTTTGCATGTGTTCATGCTTGCATATGTGTGTGTGTGTGTGTGTTTATGTATGTTTTTATGTGTATCTTAATGCATGTGTGTGTATACATGTACTGTATGTGTTTATGCATGTTTATGTACTGTATGCAAGTATTTCTGTTTGCGCGTGTGTGTGTGTGTGTTCATGCATGTGTGTGTCGACTCAGGCTCAGGAAGCTCCTCTCCACGTCTCAGCGAGGGTGAAGGAGGGCGAGCGTGCGGCAGAGATGCTGCTGAAGAGCGGAGCGGAGGTCAACGCAGAGCAGGAGGTCAGACTGAGCACTGATATGAACTGAGCTCCGCTACTGTACACTGTCTTAACTGAGCTCATGTCCCCAGTAAACTAGAGCTGGTGTGTGTGTGTGTGTGTGTGTGTGTGTGTGTGTGTGTGTGTGTGTGTTGCAGAACGGAGAGACAGCTCTGCATGTGGCAGCACGGCACGGCTCTCTGCAGATGATAAGAGCCCTCATGCAGGAGGGGGGAGACCCCAGATGGAGATCCAGGGTACACTAATAACACACTCAACAAACTATCAATAGTATACTTCAATAATTAATTATAAAATGTGGAATTTTGACATTATTAATGTAAAAAATATGTTATAATGTGTAAAATTATTGATATATTTTTGTTTATTTATTAGTTTTATTTAATTATTTATGAATTTTTTCATGTTTATACATGTGTTTGTTTTTCTTAATGTAAAAATATTTAATAAAAATGTACATTTATTTATTTATTTGTTTGTTTAATTCTGTAAATTATTAATGTATTTTTAGTTTATTTGTTAGTTTTATTTATTTATTCATTCATTTTTTCATGTTTATACATGTTTGCGTTTCTTAGTGTAAAAATGTTTAATAAATATGTCAAATTATTTATTTATTTATTTGTTTATTTATTTATGCAAAATTATTCATGTATTTTTAGTTTATTTGTTATTTTTATTTATTTATGAAATGTTTCATGTTTATACATGTTTGTTTTTCTTAGTGTAAAAATATTTGATAAAAATGGCAAATTATTTATTTATTTATTTTCTTATTTATTTTATTTATTTGTATATTATGTGTTTATTTTCTTATTTATTTATATTATTTATTTATTTATTTTATTATCTATTATGTATTTATATATATTTTTTTATTATGTATTTATTTCGTTATTTATTTATTTCTTATTTATTTTATTATTTATTATGTATTTATTTTATTAATTATTTATTTATTTAGAATGTGTTTATTTTCTTATTTGTTTATTTTCTTTATTTATTTTCTTTATTATATATTTATTTTCCTATTTTATTTATTCTTTTATTTATTTATTTTCTTTATTTTTGTATGTATTATATTATGTATTTATTTATATATGTCAAATTATTTATTTATTTATGTCAACTATTTATGTCATTAATGTATCTTTTGTTTATTTGTTAGTTTTATTTATGTATTTATTTTTCATGTTTATACATGTGTTTGTTTTTCTTAGTGTAAAGTTTTTTTATAAATATGTAAAATTTATTTATTTATTTATTTATATAAAATTAATAATGTATTTTTAGTTTCTTTGTTAGTTTTATTTATTCATTCATTCACTTTTTCATGTTTATACGTGTTTGTTTTTCTTAGTGTAATTTTTTAAATAAATATGTCAAATGTTTTAGTTAATTATTTATTATTTAATTTTGTTAAATTATTTGTGTATTTTTAGCTTATTTGTAAGATTTATTTATTTATTTATTCCTTAATTTTTTTTCTGTTTAATAATGTGGTTTTTTATATAAAATATTTTTAATAATGTCAAATTATTTATGTATTTTTAGTTTATTTGTTCGTTTTTAATTTATATATTTACATATTTATACATGAGTAGTTTTCATAACAAAAAATATTTTTAATAATATGTTAAACTAAAATATTTTGTATTTTTAGTTAAATTGTTAGTTTTATTTATGAATAAATTTTTTATTTAATTATTTTTTATGTTTATACGTGTTTGTTTTTCTTAATGTAAAAATATTTTTTAAATATATAAAATTATTTATTTATTTACATAAAATTAATGATATATTTGTAGTTTATTTGTTAGTTTTATTTATTTATTTATTTATTCATTCATTCATTTTTTCATGTTTTTACGTGTTTGTTTTTAATAATGTCAAATTATTTATGTATTTTAGTAAATTTGTTCATTTTTTATTTATATATTTACATATTTATACAAGAGTAGTTTTCTTAACGTAAAAAAATATTTATAATAATATGTTAAACTTAATGTTTTTGTATTTTTAGTTTATTTTGTTAGTTTTTTATTTATTAATGTGTTTATACATGTGCACATATTTTAATTTGCATTCATTTATTAGTTATTATAAAATAAAAAGTTAACTATGCTGTTTTAAATGCATAAAAACATTAATGCATGCTTCTAAACGCCAATAACACTGATATAAAAGTGCTCGTTTTAAAGTTTATGCAAATTCGCATCTATTTATTAATTCAACACACTATACTAAAAAAACTATTATATTCAGTATATAATATATTTTAATAATAATATTTAATTATGCGATATATTTATTTACATTTTTGCTTTTTTCCAATTATTATAGATTGACTTGTGTTCAGATCTTCTGTATTATAGAAGATGATATATCTGTATGTAATATAGTTGTGATTTCTTTATTAAGGCTGGAGAGAGTCCTCTGCATGTGGCGGTGCGTCACTGTCACGCTCATGTGGTGCAGGAGATTTTAACTTTTCTGACCAATGAGAAGAGCCGACGGGAGGCTGAGCTCTGTGTGTGTGAAGGCAACCAGGTCAGACTCAAACACACACACACACTTGTACATCTGCCCTAATGGGGACTTCCCATAGATGCAATGATTTTATTACTGTACATACTGTATTTTCTATACCTCCACCCCTAAACCCAACCCTTACACAAACAATCTGCATTTTACATCCTATAAATGTGTGAACTGTGCAGGACGGAGAGACGGCGCTTCATCTGGCAGCAGAGCTCAGGACGGATGCTCTTCATCAGCCAGAGGAGGACACCACCATCATCCAGATCCTGATGGAGCATCAGGCTGACATCACTGCGGTCACACGACAGGTCTGAGAGGGTGTATATGAGTGTGTGTGCGTGGGTGTGTGTACAGAGTTATTTCAGGTGTAATGTGTGATTTGCATTTAGAAGTGGAACTGATTTGATCTTAAATGGTGTCATAGTTCAGTGAAGTATCTTTGAGTGTGTCGTATCCAAGGGTTTTGAGTTTTGTCAGTGTTTTATTTTGTCAGTGGTTGTGAATTTTATGTCTTGAGTCCTGGAAAATGACGGTAGGGTTCTGAAATTAGTAGCAAAGTGATTGTAAAAACTGGAACAATATTCTTAATATGATAAATATATTAATTCATGATAAAGTATGCCATTTTCAATTAAATTAAATATGTATTATTTTTAATTAGCTTTAGTTAGATTTATATCATTTTTGCAGTACTATTTGTAGTGTGCAGTTAACAGTGGTGGATAAGGAAACAGTTTTTAGAAAAATGATTCACTGCTAAATGATTCAGTGTTAGGAATGGATGTTTAGTTTGAGTTGCAGCTGGCGCCGCCTGCTGGTCAAACTAGTGTAAATGCAGTACAGTCTGGCCAAGCCCGTTTTCATGAAAGTATCTGCCAGTTAACTAACACGGTGATGTTTTTTGTTTTGTTTTGTTTTGTTTTGTTTTGTTTTGTTTTGTTTTGTTTTGTTTTGTTTTGTTTTGTTTTGTTTTGTTTTGTTTTGTTTTGTTTTGTTTTGTTTTGTTTGGTGTTTTGATTTGATTTGATTTTGTTTTGATTTTTGTTTTGTGTTTTGATTTTGATTTTGTTTTGGTTTGTTTTGTGTCTGTTGTTTTGTTTTGTTTTTTTTGTTTGCTTTTGTTTTATTTTGTGTTTTTTGATTTGATTTTGTTTTGATTTTTGTTTTTTGTTGTGGTTTGTTTTGTGTCTTTTGTTTGGTTTTATTTTATTTTGTTTTTGTGTTTTGATTTGATTTTGTTTTGATTTGTTTTGTTTTATTTTGTGTTTTTTTTGTGTGTGTGTTTTTATTAAATTTTTAATTGTTGTCCTTTTTTTGGTTTGGTTTGTTTTGTGTTTTATTTTGCGTATGTGTGTTTGTTTTGTTTTGCTTTTTGTTTATTTAATTTTTAATTTTTAATTTTGTTTTTGCTTTGTTCTTTGTTTTGTGTTTTGATTTTGATTTGATTTTGATTTTTGTTTTTTTGTTTGTTTGTTTTTTTGTTTATTTTGTTGTTTTGTGTTTTATTTCATTTTATTTTGTATGTTTTTTTTTGTGTGTCTGTTTTGCTTTATTTTTATTTTCATTTTTGTTTTGTTTGTTTTTTTATTTTGTGTTTTAATTTAATTTTTGTTTTGTTGTGGGTTTTTTTGTTTGTTTTTATTTTACCAGACTGGAGAGACGCCTCTTCATTACAGCGCCAGGGTGGGAAACACTGCAGTTCTGCAGGAGATGCTCAGTAACGTTCCCACAAACCAGATCCAGACGGCCATCAACAAACACTCCAAGGTATTGTACGACATTAAAGATCCACTCAAATATCTGAGTCTCTGGACACTTACTAATAACATCTACAGTTCATGTGTAGAATCATTTCTTTCTTTCTTTCTTTCTTTTTTTTTTCCTTCTTCCCTCCTTCCTTCCTTCCTTCCTTCCTTTCTTCCTTCCTTTCAGTCGTTTAATTTGTCTTTATTTCTTACTGGGTGAATGGGTTTTTAATGGTGGGTCAAAACAGAGGACCAATTTGGAGTATGGGTAAAACCATTAACAGTACTCACTTCACTTACTTTTTGTTGATCCAGAACGGCTGGTCTCCTCTTCTGTTGGCTGCAGATCAGGGTCACACAGAGGTGGTGAAGATCCTGCTGCAGAATAACGCTCGAGTGGATGTCTTCGATGAGGTCAAACTTTACTGTTAATTAGAGACTATTATAGTCTTTAATATCATTTGAACGAGTTTTTAATTTTTAGATTTTCAGTCAATTGATTTAATGATAATTTTCAGGCTAGACTATACTGTGATTTGATGTGTAATATGAGCAGGAGGGGAAAGCAGCCATTCATCTTGCAGCACAAAGTGGTCATCAAGACATCGTGGACGTCCTGCTGTCCCATAAAGCCTTTGTGAATGCCAAAACCAAACAGGGCCTGACACCTCTCCATCTGAGCGCTCAGAACGGGTCAGCACGGCTCGTCCGACTGCTGGTGGAGAACCATCAGGCCAGCGTTGATGCTCTGTCACTGGTAAGAGACCAGTAAGAGAGAGATATACAGCTGAAGTCACAATTATTATTATTTTGTCAAGTATTTCCCCAATGATGTTTCTCAGATTCAGGAGATTCTCACAGTATTTCCTCTAATATTTGTTCTTCTGGAGAAAGTCTTATTTGCTTTATTTCGGCTAGAATAAAAGCAGCTCTTAATATTTTTAAACCCATTTTAAGGTCAATATTATTAGCCCGCTTCAGCAATATTAGTGTTGGATTGTCTCCAGAACAAACCACTGTTATACAATGACTTGCCTAATTACCCTAACTTTACCCTAATTACCCTAGTGAAGCCTTTACATGTCACTTTAAGCTAAATACTAGTATCTTGAAGAATATCTAGTCTAATATTATGTGCTGTCATCATGGTGAATATAAAAGACATCAGTTATTAGAAACTATTATGTTTAGAAATGTGTTTTTTCTCTCTGTTAAACTGAAATTGGAAAAAAAAAATAATGGGGCTAATAATTCAGGAGGGCTAATCATTCTGACTTCAGTTGTATAAAGCAAAGGGTGGATTTAGTGTTTTTAGGGGCCCTGAGCAATTCCAGTCATTGGAGCAAAGTCCTGAAATGCACCCTTTCTAATGTTTATTGAATTTTTATTTATATTGCGGTTTGTTTTGTCACTCAATCTGTTTTTCGACATTTTAAATTAATGCAATCTCTACATTTTAAATGATTTTTTTTTATTGTAAAATGAATTCACAGCTGAAAAGAATTCATTTTTTTTATATAAATTTGACTGCTGGACTTGTAACGTGTGAGTGACGCTGACAACGGTGTTGAGGATCCAAGCGCAGATTTAATAGGAAGGTCAGTACAGCAGTGGTCAACGGGAGCAAACAGATATTTTGGGGTTAATCAGAATCGTAGTCGTATAACAAGCAAAAGTTCGATAAGGCTGGTAGCAGGCAAGGATAACAAATAAACAAGACTAAAATCAGAAACACGAAATACAGGAACAAAGAAAACGCGTTGTATGGCACTTTACAGATGAACAATACTCAGCCATGACTGTGTGCGAGTGTGCTGTTTATAAAGTGTGTATAATCAGTCCAGAAGCAGCTTCAGCTGAGAGAGACTAATCAGATGGTGACTTGGAGCAGGAGTGTGTGTGTGTGTGCTGCATGACTGGAATTGTAGTCCATTAACAAGCGAATTTGTAGTTCATGGAATGTGTGTGTGTCAACCAGCGATCTCTGGCTGTAGATCGCTGGTGATCGTGACAGGACTGCGCCATGATGGATTTATTTTGTAATATTATTATTACATAACATTACATTATTATAATAATATTATATTTGATTGTATATGAAATAAAATTTAATTCAGTTAAAATTGTGTTTGTTTAACTCTCAACATAAAAAAATATGATAGTAAACATATATATATATATATATATATATATATATATATATATATATATATAGTTTAAAGGTATTATTTATACTTCTAGATATTTATTGGGGGCTCCCAGATTTCCTGGGTCCCTAATCAGCCGCTTACCTTTCTGATTGGTTAAATCTGCCCCTGTATATATCATATCTTCAAGCCTGAGGGATGAATCTGCATGTGTTTTTACACAGAGGAAGCAGACGCCGCTGCATCTGGCTGCCATGAGTGGACAACTGGACGTGTGCAGCAGCCTGCTGAACCTCCGAGCCGACATCACCGCCACCGACAGCGTGAGCTTTACAAAACACACACTACCAATAAATCCAACACAGGCTCAGTAGGAAAATGTACCCTGGTGTAGATTTTTGAGAGACACAAACACATGTGACCCTCCAAGGACAGACGAGCCTCGAGTTCTCCAGCGTCCAGCGACTAGACTGCAGCTAGAGCTGCGCACCGATGGATTACTCTTCAGTGTTGAACTCTAAGTAGTGAATATTAAACAACACTGAACTGAACTGAACTCAGCTATATACTAGCTAATAATGTACTAGCTAATAACTAAACTGACATTTTCAATTTACTATAACCTTCTATGTGAAGCTGCTTTGACACAATCTACATTGTAAAAGCGCTATACAAATAAAGGTGAATTGAATTGAATTGAATGCTCACTGGTCCTTATGGCCGCATTTTGTGTGTAAAAGCTAACACTACAGGACACTGCTGACTGCTTACCTCCGTATGGACGGCTTTTCCGGTGTGACTAGTTTGCTCAGTAGCTTACAATGCAATGGTTCCACAATCCTGGAAAAAACACACACAAAAAAAATCACACATGAGGTCACAGTAGAAGCTCGCAGCCATCTCTTCTATTGTGTACTACATAGACTTAATATACTTACTTATAATTAAGTGTGTAGGCTATCTTGTTGCATCTGAACTGATGAACGCCTGGTAACAATACTAACAGACCTGCTGTTTGGTTGTTTTGGGGACTGTTTGTGTTTCAGCGAGGTCAGACTCCTCTGCATCTGGCGGCTGAGAGCGATCATTCAGAAGTGGTGAAGCTGTTTCTGAGACTCAGACCTGAATTATCGACACTAGCGAACGAGGATGGCTCGACGTGCACACACATCGCCGCGGCCAAAGGGAGTGTGTCTGTCATCAGAGAACTGCTCATGTTTAACCAAGGAGGAGTCGGCACGCTCAACCACAAGGTCAGCACAGCAGCGCTTATTTGGAAAATTTAAGGTTATTAGTAGGGCCAGACGGAATCTGCGGACATTTCATGCTGTTTCTGTGGAGTATTTTGATAAAATCTGCAGATTTATGCGGAATGATTTTGGCAGTGTCATAACTAAAACCTTAATATTTGAAATAAAACGTAATACCCTTTAACTGTTTATTTGATGTTTACAATGCAAATCCATTTAGATCCACTTTATTTGGTAAACTAAGCAAGTCTTTTGTATAAAATCTCTAATAAAAGACAGAAAATATTACTTTACAAGCTGTATTGTAAATAAATCATATGAATATTTTCATATTAATCAATATTATCACTGAAATTAGTTTGAAAACTGGATAAATATAAATTGACACACATTTACACCAGTAAATAAACATAATCAATGATGGGCTAAAAATCTGTGTGCGCGCAGATTCCGTGTGGGCCTACTTATTAGTTACCATCACTTTATTAGTTACTGATGTCTTTCAGGCTCATGGTTTGTGTCCTCTTCATCTGGCTGCTGCCGGTGGACACGCTGAGGTGGTGAAGGTCCTTCTGGAGGCTGGAGCTTTAGTGACCGAGGAGGACGGAGTGAGTTACACACCTCCATCAGAAGAGTAACATCAGATATAATACAGAACACTAGCTGTTTTTCTATCCAAACTTGCATATTAGATTTATGCGCAAAACTGGAATAATGCAAATAAAGCAGCGTTTACATTTGGTGAGAAACAAAAGAGAACAGAATCGTCACTTCCTGATAAACCTGCACAAATATTGACCAGAGAAGTGTAGTTGGGATTGCCGCTATGTTTGTTCTCTAATAAATAAGCTACGCCTCTGAAGACGAAGACAAAACGCAATAAACGCGGTGATTGTGGTGGCTTTTGGAGGTGTGAGACTCTCTTTGGGAGCGCAGACAGATGCTCAAGACAGTTCTGGAGGGAATAATAATATTATAATAATAATACTGAAGCACTTATACAGAATTCACATGACATGGATTTCTGCATTTTTTGGTGCATCGTGTACACTGGACAAACTTAAAGACCACCTATGGTGAAAAATCTACTTTTCAAGCTGTTTGGACAGACATGTGTAGATATAGTGTATAGACCGTCATATTGGGCTGATATAAGCACACCCAGTCCTTTTATTTCAATTTAACAGCATAAAAACGGTGGACCAATTGGAGCGGTTTTGAGGCCGACCGGTCCCCCAGCCCACCGAATTGATTGACAGCTGCGTATTAACATGTCTCCGTAGTAACGTGTATAATCATATCAACAAGACAGGACGTGCGCAAAGCAACCGGGAATAAAAGCTCTGTTCAGCGCTCTGTGATCATCAGGCATCATCAGATGTGATCAAGAGTGAGCTTCACAAGTTTAACATGTGTTTAAAACAGTGCATGTTAATGAATTACAGTCATTTACTTCAGCTTCATCAGCACAGGACGATTATAAAAGAAGACACTTCAATCACGGAACTTCCGGGAGACTTGGGACGTCTGCCTCAGGACTAAAAACAGGAGGAAAAACAATCTGGCACAACTTAAAATAGCATGGCAAATAAATAACCTGCAGAACAAAACAGGTCACTAATAATGTACGCACATCAAATGAAACGTTAAGTGGGCTTGAATTCAAATCACAATGCTGAAACGGGCTACTCACAGGGCTTAATCAATGGCTAAAGTTACATTTCCCCTTGTTGACTTAGCCTGATTGAGTTAAGGCAGAATATCTCTGACTCCTAGTGGTTGACTGTGGTATAGGTGATGGAGCCTGAATCAAACGCCTTCAGTTTTGTAATGAATTGGAAAAAGTATAAATATTAAACATAATGTTGAGCCAAAATTAGATTTTTATTAGATTTTCTTCTTGAACCCAAGGAGACTGTCTGGTAAAACTCTGACCATCTGACAAATATAGTTGATGACCCCTGGTGTATTGTGTGATGATACAGATTTTACAATTGTAGTTTTTGTTTGGCCACATTATTCTTTACCTTTTTATTTGTTGTTATATTTATTTTTTCCTTTCTCATTCTATGTGCTAAGGTTGATGCTATCTATACTTTTTGAAATAAAATTGTTTTTTTTTTTTTTTTTTTTTTTTTTACTGTAATTTGCCATAAAAGTCATAAATAAAATAATAATAAAAACAATAATAATAGTAATACTCAAGCACTGTGATGACGGACTGACACATGAGGCATTTACAATCAGCAGAACAACAGATCAGATCTGCAGCAATGGAAAGCTGGAAACATGAAGAGCTGCAAACCAACATTAATGACGCAAACACCCTCACACACACATCTACATCATCACATGACCAGTTCAAACTAATAACATCACTTTACTGACGCACATGCTGGAGTTTATTCACTAAATGTGTTTCCATGGTAGTTATGCACCGGTTTACTTATTGGGTCAAACTATCCTGCTCAGTTTATGAACATTTCAAAATGTTTGCATATCTTGTTTCAGTCGAGCACTTTTGATGTAATATTCCAACATGCACATAAAAATAGGTGGATAAAAAACATATTTTAATCTGCTTGACCTTTGACCTTTTCAGGAGGGCATGACGGCTGTTCACCTGGCAGCCAAAAACGGCCACACACACATCCTGGAGGTGCTGAGAGGAAGCGTTCCCCTGAAGATCCAGAGCTCCAAGGTGCTTCATTTCAACAGAAGAGCTCTGCTTATAGACGTCAAGCAGAACAGACTGTTTTACTGTCTGTGACCTGCCTGTCTGTGTCTGCCTGTGTGTGTGTCTTTGTGTGTGTGTGTGTGTAGACAGGGTTTACAGCTCTGCATGTGGCGGCCTCTTTCGGACAGATGGATTTCGTCAGAGAAATCCTGACTAAAGTTCCTGCGACGATACGAAGCGAATTCCCCACAATCAGCGGCAAAGACGACATAAAGAGACAACAGCCGCCGACTGAGGTGACAGAACACACTGACTACGCTAACATGGACATCAGTAGTCCAATTATTTCACTTAATCTAAGTTATGATTAGGCAGCATTGTGGCTCAGTGGTTAGCACTGTGGCCTCACAGCAAAAAGGTTGCTGGTTTGAGCCTCGGGCTGGGTCAGTTGGCATTTCTGTGTGTAGTTTGCATGTTCTCTCCGTGTTGGTGTGGGTTTCCTCCGGGTGCTCCGGTTTCCCCCACAGTCCAAACACATGCGCTATAGGGGAACTGATGAACTAAACTGACCGTAGTCTATGAGTGTGTGTGTGAATGTTAGAGTGTATGGGTGTTTCCCAGCACTGGGTTGCGGCTGAAAGGGCATCTGCTGTGTAAAACATGTGCTGGAATAGTTGGTGGTTCATTCCGCAGAGGTGACCCCTGACAAAAAAGGGACTAAGCTGAAGGAAAATGAATAAATTAATGTGTTTTTATATGGTTTTACAGCAGCTCACATGGAAGAAAACTGCTTTTATGAATTAAAAAAGAAGTTTTGTGACATTTATGCTTTAAACGAGTAAAAAATGTTTTCCCCCACTCCTTAATTTTTTATTTTGGTAAGTTAATTCTTTCTTACATAGATGCTAATATATAATCTGGAGTATTTTGTTTACACTGGGAGTGTGTGTTACCTAGGGGAATGTAAAAAAACATAAATTTTTGCCTTTTTGTACAAGAATTGTACAGATTGTAAAATATTACTTTAAAAGTAACTTACACAATACTTTCAGTATATTTATGTGTGTGTGTGTGTGTGTGTGTGTGTGTGTGTGTGTGTGTGTGTGT
>CAIGQQ010002490.1:1568982-1584136 GCA_903798035.1 Danio albolineatus
TGCCTTTCTATCAGCTGGAACCAGTCTGGCCATTCTCCTCTGACCTCCGGCATCAACAAGGCATCTGCGCCCACAGAACTGCTGCTCACTGGATATTTCCTCTTGTTCGGACCGTTCTCTAAAACCCTAGAGATGGTTGTGCGTGAAAATCCCAGTAGATCAGCAGTTTCTGAAATACTCAGACCAGCCCGTTTGGCACCAACAACTATGCCAGGTTCAAAGTCACCTAAATCCCCTTTCTTCCCCATCCTGATGCTCGCTGTGAACTGCAGCAGATCGTCTTGACTATGTCTACACACGTAAACGCATTGAGTTGCTGCCATGTGATGGGCTGATTAGAAATATTGCGATAATGAGCAGTTAGACAGGTGTACCTAATAAAGTGTCCTGTGAGTGTATATGTATCCACATGCACACAAATATTTTTACATATTCTATTTATTGCATAATACTGGGTGTGTATAATATATACAGTTTAAGTCAATTTATTTTCCAATATTTCCCAAATGATGTTGAACAGATTCAGGAATATCTCACAGTATTTCCTTTAATATTTTTTCCTCTGGAGAAAGTCTTATGTGTTTTCTTTCGGCTAGAATAAAAGCAGCTCTTAATTGTTTTAAACCCATTTTATGCTCAATATTATTAGCCCCCTTCAGCAATATTAGTGTTGGATTGTCTCCAGAACAAACCACTGTTATACAATGACTTGCCTAATTACACTAACTTTACCCTAATTAACCTAGTGAAGGCTTTTCAATGTGACTTTAAGCTGAATACTAGTATCCTGAAGAATATCTAGTCTAATATTATGTGCTGTCATCATGACAAACATAAAATAAATCGGTTATTAGAAACTTATGTTTAGAAATGTGTTGAAAACGGGGCAAATAATTCCGACTTCAGCTGTATATATACAGAGTTGGCGGTTCATTCCGCTGTGGCGACCCCAGATTAATAAAGGGACCAAGCCGAAAAGAAAATGAATGAATTAATGAATGATATACAGAGTTTGGACAATGTAACTGGTGTTGGAGGTTTCATGGCTCTCAGCATGATAATGCACCAACACACACAGCAGGACTGCACTGTGAGAAATTATATGATCAGTTAGTCATGACAGCGTATGTTTTTAGTTTGTAACTTATTAAACTAAGTTAATCGTGAACTGTTTTAAGTCAGTTTAACATAATATAGGTTCAATGGACTCATACGGTTAATTTGATTCAGCTTAAAAATTGAAAGCAATCAGGATTGTGTTACAGTGTGGTGTATATACATCTCCAATGGCCTGCACAGTACCCAGACCCAAATATTATTGAGCCACATTGGGGTGTTTTGGAGGAACGAGTCAGGAAAGGTTTGTCCTCCTGCAGCATCACGTACAGTAGTGACCTAAACGCTATTCTCAAGAGGAACGGCTCAAAATCCCTCTGGCCCCTGTGCAGGACATCTATCTGTCAGTGCCGAGACCAACTGATGCTGTGCTGGAGGCAAAAGGAGGAACCACACCATACTAATGAACTATTGTGCTTTAAAACCAGGCGTTTCAGAGTCATTGTCCAACCCCTGTGTAAATACAGTTCGATATGTCCTACTGGAACGTAATCAAGCTGCCAGGTTAGGATGTTAAAATATAATATTAGATCATTTTAGTGTCTGCCGTCATCTGTGCTGTGGAAATAACCTGAGTGTCTGTTGCATAAGTTCAGGAATGTTCTGTTCTCTTCAGTGCTCCTCACTTTAAGTCTCTCTCTCTCTCTCTCTCTCTCTCTCTCTCTCTCTCACTCTCACATACGGTATCATTCACTTTCCCTCACTCTCTCGCTCCTTTTATGTATCTTTCTCAGACTCCCTCTTCCATTCACTTTCTCCGTCCCTGCAGTGTTTTTCTGTAGTGATGCTTCTCTGTCATCTGTGTGAGGTTATGTGTGTGTTCTTATGGTGTGGTTATGATGAGGGAGGTTTATGACGGACAGCTGGTGTGTGTGTGTGTCTTTATTCTGCTCTATAACAGCCTCGCAGAACAAACACGCACACACACACACACACACACACACACACACTCGCAGGATGAGTCTCTCCGTCTGCAGTTTGACTCTTTCACTGCTGGATTCTGACGTCACACACACTCTTAAAGTGGATCTCTGTGCGTTTCTGCTGCGTTTGCTTTAACAGTGTTTTAAACACAAACACCTTCTGCACAGGTGTACTGTTTTAAAGCCACATTTGCATAATTCTGACTTGTTTTCTAAAGGTGGGCAGCTTTATTACACTCTCAGAAATAAATGTACAGTCACTGGGGCGGTACCTCTTCAAAAGGTATATATTGGTACCCAAAGAGTCCACAGTGGTACCTCAAAGGTGCATATTAGTGCCCAAACGTACCTAAAAAGTAACTTTGAGGTACCATTATAGACCCTTCAGGTACAAATATGTATCTTTTGAAGTGACGGCTCCTGTACCTTTACTTCTGAGAGTTCAGCAGTTGTACAGCATGTATGTGGTTCTGCAGACCGTCCACTCATCATTTTATTCTCTTTTAGAATCTTTCAGATTTTAATGTTCTCTTATGTGTATTTCCCTGGTGGTGATTCTGTATTCTGTCTGTATGTTTATTATACTTCTTATTCTCAAACATTTCATTCATTTTCCTTCTACTTAGTGCCTTATTTATCAGGGGTCACCACAGCGTAATGAACCAGCAACTATTTTGGCATATGTTTTACACAGCAGATGCCCTTCCAGTCGCAACTCAGTACTGGGAAACACCCATACACACTCATTCTCACACACACACAGTGTCATACACTACGGCCAATTTAGTTCATCAATTCACCTATAGCTCATGTGTTTGGACTGTGGGGGAAACCGGAGCACCCGGAGGAAACCCACACCAACACGGGGAGAACATGCAAACTCCACACAAAAACGCCAACTGGCCCAGCCAGGACTTGAACCAGTGACCTACTTGCTGTGAGGCAACAGTGCTAACCACTGAGCCACCGTGCCACCCCTATTCTTAAAAATAAAATATAGTTGAAATTCTGCTATACTGTAGGCAGCCCAGCTTTCCCAGTATTAGAGGTAATATTAAGAGAAAGCCACAGATCATCCCTCATCAGAGAAGTGGGAACGTTAGAAAGTAGACAGAAGAAACAAGTGTGACTGGGAATGTGACCGGAAACAGTCTTATTGTGTGACTGGGAATGTCTTATTTGTCCACTTGTGATCGGACTGATGAAATCACATCTTAATAATATTAGCAGGTATAAACAGCACGCACATGCTCTCTGTCTGTCTGCCTGTCACAGCTGAGTCAGTGGAGGGACTAGATTATCCTGTTATTATTATACGTTGATTATCCTTTACACACACACCATAGACTGTAAAAAATATGGACGTAGTATCCGTGACGTCACCCATAGGTTTCTAAAGAACCCAAAAGAAGCTACTAGTAGGCGTGGCCAACCGTCGCCATTTTGTTCGCGCGTCATCGCACCAACCGAGGCATACCAAACAAGTGCAAAGAGGCGGAGCGTGGGCGTAGCGTGAGCGGAGCTGCGGGACGCATGCTGGCACTTAGCTAAGAGCTTTCTTATGGGAGAAACACATAATACTTCATTACCTGCGACTCGTTTGTGTTCTGACCACATGTGCTTGGTTGTACACTATAACAATAAAGTGTTTAGTCTGTTGAAAACACTGCTGTAATACATCAAGCCACTTAATATCGTTCTTATGACGTTTTTCAACAGGAAGAAAGTGCGGATTACATCCAAACACTTCAGATATAGTCTGTGTTAGTAAATGCAGGGCTATTTAGGAAATCCAGGCAGAACACTGTATGCCAACGCTTCAGATGACGATTTTATAGGGTACAGCTGATCAATCTGTCAGATTCTGGAGTGCATTAGAATTCTGAAGAACATTATAAATCATAAATTATCCTAAATAAAGCAATTACATTTATAGAGATGGTATAAGTATATAATTTTACTCACCTGGGAAACGGAGGCCACGTGAATGGTTTGTGAGCACAATTAAGTGCACACAGCATGCCATATTATCTGATAATTGCAGGAAATAATTCCAAAAGGCGACTGACTGTGTAAAGCCACATAAAACAACACAAAAATAAGATGAATATGCCGAGATCAGCGGCTAATCAGCCGGAATCAGCTGAGGTGAAGGCGATCAGCAAGACCTAGCTGTCACTCAAGTGGCCACGCCCTTAATTATGCAAACTTAATTTAGCTTAATATAAAGGAAACGGATGAGTTATAAATAAATTCACCCCCTCACAGTTGTCATGAAGGGTAATATCAGCTGTATGAACCAAAATTGTTCTTTGTACCAGGCTGTAAACACCTTTTTTTCTGCTGTAAAGTTGTCCATTTCACCAGTGGGCTCATTAGAGATTTGCTCTATTATGGAGCCAGGACTAGCGGAATTTTAGATGAATTGCAGTTTTAGTTACTTCCGTATTGGCTTCTCGAGGGAGAGCGCTTGACACACACATGTGTATATATATATATATATATATACCCACATTTTCTCTCAGCACTCTCCGGTTTTATTACTTTACATCTGTATTTACACTCTCACAGTTGTTTCTAAATGTTATTTAACCCTTCCATTGGACAATCTTTCTCATTTCCCTCTCATTTTCATCAACTTTTTTCTGTAATCACAGAAAATAACATCTTTGGTCAAGTGCTGCAAATGCATAAATTAATTTATATATATAAATCTAAAACCCTCCACACCAGCTCATGCAGTAACATGTACATCTAACCAGCTACAGATAAAACTGGATGTTAAGAAGTAGCAGTGATGCCAGTTAGGAGGGAAAATGCATGACATATTGTGCACATGCATGCAAGTTTGAAGAGCGTTTTCTTGTTGAGTAATAAACTAGTCTTTTTCTTCAGGAAAGTGTGTGTGACTCTGATCTGAGAGCAGTGATGGTGTGTTTGTCCTGGATAGATGGCCGTTTGCCAGGCTTTTAGAGGATTAGTTTCCTCATAATGTTCTCTGCGGTACAGCCTGAGTGTGTTTGAGTTATTACGAGTCCGCTACTCTCACAAACAATCTGCTTTAGGATCCGGGGGAATTATTGAATCTGGTCATGAGATGCTTTTGAGTGCCAGATGTGACAGAGGTCAGCCGTCCTGACTACAAATGCCCCCTAAAATGCCCCAGTCAGGGTCAAAATGGTCAATCACACTGCGCTTACGGCAGATATGAGCTCATATGAAGACAACGTAATGTAATTTGAATTTAGGATTTATGGATTTGAATCACATGTAAATGTTTTATCTATTTGAATCAACACAAACAAATAATAAAATTAGCTGTGATGCAGTTTTGGCAGATTTCTGGATTTTATATACTATATATGTATATGTATGTGTGTGTGTATGTAGGTGTATATGTATATATACTATTATATATTTATTTATTACTATTACTATTACAAAATCTGCATTACAAATATTCCTAAAATATTTTATAAAATTTAATTATATTTATTATTTTTACAATTGCTTTAATTATATACAATTTTAATTTTTGCTTTTAAAATATTTTTTTAAGAATTTAAATAACCAACATCTTGTATTCACTTCTGTCTTTTCTTTTTTATATATTTTACCATTATATTTATATTAATATTTATTATTAATATAAGTATATTTTTCATTGTTTTATTTTATTGTTACTTTATATTTAGTTTTTATTAGATTTTCACTGTATTATTTATTTATATTATTTATTTATGTATTATAAGTTAAGTTTATCATTTTATTTATGTAGTTTTATGATATTTTCTTTTGTAGAAATAAAACAAAACAGACCAGAGAAATCCTTGTCTCTATTTTCACCATTTATGTTAAAATGTAAAGTTTTCTGTATTCTTATTGAGTGTAATTATTCAATATTTGCGTTACTCACAAATGACACATTATATTGATCAGCTTACACTGAAACAGTGGAACCTGAATGCCTAGAAAATATAAATGTAATTCAAAGAACTGAATCTTAGCCACAAGTACATTTCAAGCAAACTGGAGATGTGATATTTTATTGCGGATGCTGCAAGATAATACTTAATACATTAGTATTATTATTGATCTGACTTAATGAGTGTTTTTTTTCTGGTATTTAAATGGGTAAACTTTTCTAAATGGGTTTTAATGGCTCTTTTATGATGTTACAGTAATGCTGTTTTCTGAAAGCAGTAGACATGATGATGATGATGATGATGATGATGATGATATGTTTGTGCAGGGGCAGACTTAACCAATAAGCAAGGTAAACAACTGCTTAGGGCCCCTCCAAGATACAGGGCCCCCAATGAAGCACTGTATATGTCTACAATTTATATATAACACTTTTCTATCATATTTTGTGTGTTGAGGCTCTAACAAATAAAATTGTAATGTACTTACTTCATACAGAATTTTTTTCTTTTATTTCAGAGAAGGGTTAAAATCAATCAATTTATCAAATAAAATAAATAATACAATTTGAATCAATAATAATGATAATAATAATAATAATAATAATAATAAAGAAAGATAGAAAGAAAATAAATAAATAATAAAAAATACAATAAATAATAGTAAATAAAATAAATAAATTAGGTAATTAATTAAAATAAAATTCAATAAAAATACAAATACAAATAAAATTGTAATGTACTTATTTCATGCAGAATTTTTTACTTTTATTTCAGAAGAGTGTTAAAATCAAATAATTAATCAAATAAAATAAATAATTAAATTTTAATTAAATCTAAAATAAAATAAATAATAACATTTTAATCAACAATAATAACAATAATATTAATAATAATAAAAATGTACATATTTTAATAAAGAAAATGAATCAATAATATAAATTACAATAAATAATGTTAAATAAAATAAATATATAAATTAATTAAAATAAAATTCAATAAAAATACAGGGTGCATATTAGAGTTTAGGGTCTAACAAATAAAATTGTAATGTACTTATTGCATGCAGAATTGTTTACATTTATTTCAGAAGAGTGTTAAAATCAACTAATTAATTCAAATAAAATTTTAATTAAATAAATCTAAAATAAATAATAAAATTTGAATCAATAAGAATAATAATAATAAGAAAAAGAAGAAGAAGAATGACAATTTAATAAAGAAAATAAATAAATAATAAAAGTTACAATAAATAATAGTAAATAAAATAAATATATAAATTATACATTAATTCAAATAAAATTCAATAAAAATACAGGGTGCATATTACAGTTGATGGTCTAACAAATAAAATTGTAACGTACCTATTACTTTTATTTCAGATGAGTGTTAAAATCAATTAATTAATCAAATAAAATAAATAATAAAATAATAATAATAATAATAATAATAATAATAATAAAAATAAAAATAATAATAATAATAATAAAAATAATAATAAATAAATAAATTATTAAAGAAAATAAATAAATAAATAATTACAATTGAAATAAATAATATTAAATAAAATAAACAAATAAATTATAAATGAATTAAAATAAAATAAAAATAAATAAATAAATAAAATACAGGGTGCATATATTAGGACTGATGGGCCCCATGGCTGGATTTGCTTAGGGCCCTCAAATGACTAAATCCAGCCCTGTGTGTGTTCTGTAGGTCTCCCGGAGCAGTACTACAGTCTGACCTGGTTCCTGAGCCCCATCCTGGGCCTGATCTTCACTCCTCTGATCGGCTCGGCCAGTGACCGCTGTACGCTGCGCTGGGGCCGCAGGAGACCCTTCATCCTGGCCCTGTGTGTGGGTGTGCTGCTGGGCGTCGCTCTCTTCCTCAACGGCTCACTCATAGGTCAGTCTGACGTCTGCTGTGTGAAGGCATCATCCTGCTCTTCATTACATTCAGCAGTAAATCACAGCACTTAAAGATGAGCACCATTCTACACTGCTTCCATTTCAGGACAACCTTTTAGTTGAGTTAGGTTTAGAGTGTGTGTTGGTACGTGTGTGTGTGTGTGTGTGTGTGTGTGTGTGTGTGCGTGCGTGTGTGCGTGCGTGTGTGCGTGCGTGCGTGCGTGCGTGCGTGCGTGCGTGCGTGCGTGCGTGCGTGCGTGCGTGCGTGCGTGCGTGCGTGTGTGTGTGTGTGTGAGTGTTTGCATGAACTCTGTCAGTCTCCATGACATGGGAAAGGACTAGGAACCAGTTCACAGGGAACTGTTTCCTGTTGTGCCTGTTTTTACCTTTCATTGCCTATCTGGAACAACTTCCTGTCTCCACGGCCAGCTCAGCTCACTGCGCAGCCACTCTATTGTGAGGATGAAGAGTAGTCCTGGTTGAGTCTGTGTTCACTCTCTCTGTCTGCAGTTTTACCCACAAAATATTACAACAGGGTTAAAATGCGATTATACTGCTGTAAAATATTTTATTATTTTGTGCACCACAGTTTAACTGTGGAAAGCTAATACCTATCCCTGCTGTTTGTTCTTGTTTTATCTGTGTTAAGAACCAGAATATTTTATTAAAGATATTTTATTTACACTTGGATTTTTTTCCTTTTGTTACAAAAATACATTTTTATTTAATATTTTTTAATAATTTTTTTATGTTTTATGTTTTATATTTTATATATTTTTATTTTAAAAAGTTTTTTTTAATTAATTAATTATTATTATTATTTTATTATCTATTTTATTTCATTTTTATTTCATTAGTTTTTATTAATTTTATTTTATAATGTTTCGTTTTATTTTATTTATTATTATTATTATTATTATTATTATTATATTTATATATGTGTTTTTATATTTTTATATATTTTATTTTATTTTTATTTTTTTATTTTATTTAATTTTGTTTATTTTTTATCATTTTTATTTTATCTTATCTTTTATTTTCATTTTTATTTATTATTATGATTATTTAATTTTTTATAATTTTTTATTGTTTTATTTTTTATATATTTTTTATTTTGTTTATTATTTTAATTCAATTTTTTCATTTTTATTTCATTTTATTTTTTAGTATTTTATTTTATTTTATCATCTTTTATTTCCATTTTCATTTTTATTTTATTTTTAATGTTATTTTTAATTAACTTTTATTTTTTTATAATTTAAATTTTAATTTTTTATATATTTAATTTTTTATTATTTTTTTATTTTGTTTTATTTATTTATTTTAAAATTTTATTTCTTTATTATTATTATTATTATTATTATTATTTTATTATCTTTTATTTAAATTTTATTTATTTTTTATTATTTTTATTTAATTTTCTTTTTTTTTCTTTTTTTTCTAATATTTATTTATTTTATTCTATTTTATTATGATGTACAACTGTTGCGTCTTGTTTTTGTTGTCAAGCCGTTTTTTTTAACACTGAGGAAATCTTCATGAAAGAGTTCATTGATTCAGCATAAGGTGAACGGCACATTGTTTATATTTCAAGTTTCATATTTCAGATTATGGGTTATTGAGGTGACGGTGAACCGTAGAAAACAGCAGACCTTTAATTAATAAAGCACAAACTGAAGGTGTGAGCTCAGACTGACACACACAAGCTGAAACATAAGCTGAAAAATCAATATATGCATGTTTACTCTCTCTCTCACACACACACACACACACACAGATGTGAACTGGTGAATGTATAGAGCAGATAAAGGTCATACATATATATCTATATATGTGTTTGTGTGTGCACTGTATATGCGCGTGTGTGTGTGTATGCATATGTATGTGTGTCTGTGTATATTTATATATATACTGCATGTGTGTGTGTGTGTGTATATTTTTATATATAACCTGAATGTGTGTGTGTCTATTGTATGTGTGTCTATGTCTGCATGTGTGTTTTTATGTGTGTGAATCCATATGTACATGTATGTGAATATATGTCTATGTTTGTGCGTGCTTGCGCGTGTGTGTGTGTGTGTCTGTCCATGCTGTATTATGCTTGTATGAATTATCGATGAACAGTAAATTTGCTCTTCAGACCACCTGACCCGTAAGAGCTGACATATATAGTGAGTGTGTGGATGTTGATCGCTAAAGTGTGCCTGGGGGGGTAAAGTATGATCAGTATATCAGCTTGCATAATAATCATGCGAGTACTATAATCTGTCCTTAGTGTTTATGTAGGACAGTAGTCGGCCTGTTAGTTGCAATTTCACAAAAATCTAAGAGTTTTGTTTGTGCGTCACTATTTCAGACACATCACTGCTTTTATTTTGTGATGTGAGCTATTCAAACACCAACTCCCAGCATGCTGGTATTGCTTGCTTGTTTGTTGTAATGTATTTGTTGATTTGTTTGTTTGTTTATTTATGTTTCTATTTATTCATTTGTTTGTTTTTCTATTTATTAATTTATTAATTTATTTATTTACTTGTTTGTTTGTTTGTTTGTTTGTTTGTTTATTTGTTTGTTTCTTTAGATTTTTTTTATTGATTTGTTTTTCTATTTGTTTATTTATTTGTTTGTTTTTATATTAATTTTTTTCTAGTTATTTATTTGTGTTTTTCTATTTATTTTTTCTATTTATTTATTTGTTTGTTTGCTTTTCTCTTTATTTTTTCTATTTTTTCTATTTGTTTGTTTGTTTTTCTATTGATTTTTTTCTATTTATTTATTTATTTATTTATTTTCCATTCGTTTTTTTATTTTTTGTTTGTTTTTCTGTTTATTTTTTCTATTTATTTATTTGTTTGTTTTACTATATATTTTTTACTATTTATTTGTTTATTTGTTTTTTGTTTATTTTTTCCAATTAATTATTTACTTGTTTTTCTATTTAATTTTTTTCTATTTATTTATTTGTTTACTTTTCTATTGATTTTGTTTCTATTTATTTGTTTGTTTTTCTATTTATTTTTCTATTTATTTGTTTGTTTTTCTGTTTATTTTTCTATTTATTTGTTTGTTTTTCTATTTATTTTTCTATTTATTTGTTTGTTTTTCTGTTTATTTTTCTATTTATTTGTTTGTTTTTCTATTTATTTTTTTCTATTTATTTGTTCGTTTGTTTTTCTGTTTATTTTTACAAATATTTATTTTTTGTTAGTTTTTCTATTGATTTTTACAAATAACTTTTTCTATTGATTTTTTTCTATTTGTTTGTTTGTTTATTTCTATTGATTATTCTATTTATTTGTTTGTTTGTTTTTCTATTCATTTTTTATTTATTTATTTATTTATTTTTCTATTTATTTATTTGTTTTTCTATTTCTTTATTTACAAAAATAAGTAATTTTTTTAATTAGTTAAAAAAAATTGTTTTACTTTTAGTTATTTTATTAGTTCAGCTTAAACGTAATTTATTTCAGATGTTTAAATGTACAAAAAAAAGTAAAAAGTTTGTTGCAGTAATAACACAACTAATTCAAATATATATATAATGTGTATATATTCATCTGTGTGTGTGTGTGTCAGGTCTTGCGATCGGAGATGTCCCGAATAACCAGCCGATCGGGATCGTGATGACGGTGTTAGGAGTGGTGGTGTTGGACTTCTGTGCAGACGCCACGGAGGGTCCGATCCGAGCGTATCTACTAGACGTGGCGGACACCGAGGAGCAGGACATGGCGCTCAATATTCACGCTTTCTCTGCAGGTACACCCGACCTATCAGACTTTAATCTGCAAACTCCTGAATGCACTTTATCCCAAACATAAATTCTGACTTTCTTCAATTTTTCAGGGCTGGGAGGAGCGGTCGGCTACGCTCTCGGCGGCCTCGACTGGACCCACACTTTCCTAGGACGAACCTTCAAATCTCAAGAGCAGATTCTGTTCCTGTTCGCATCGGTGCTGTTCACCGTTTCCGTCGCCCTCCATCTGTTCAGCATCGAGGAGCAGCAGTTCAGCCCGCAGCAGGAGCGTCTGGACGAAGAAGCGGACACCGAATCCAGCGTTAAAACCGCAGCGCATCAACCGCTCGACATGATCCACGAAGACGAACCCTACGACTACTACGACTGCGAGCGCCGCTCCGAACGAGACCTCGATATGGACTTTCTGGACGTGGAAATCGTGCGCAGCAAAAGCGACTCTGTTTTAGCAATGGCCGACGCTACTTTAGATCATCACGATATGCTGTTTCTACGAGAAATCGAGCCATCGATATTTCAAGATCGCGTTTCGTCCTATCACGGATCTCCGCCGCGACGTAGCAGCAGTACGGGCAGCCAAGAGCTTCTCCGCGGGAAATTCAGCAGATTGTCCGCGTTTCTCCAACAAGTGGAACGCGACGGCGAAGAAGCATTGCTTAATAATCAACTAAACGAATCGAAAGCTGCTAACGGGCATCAGGTCGATATTAACGGACAGATTAACGGTTTTAAAGCGTCCAGCGCTAATGCATCCATACGCCGCAGACGACACACTTTCTACCGTCAATCGTCATGCACGTTTTCGTATTACGGACGTGTGGGATCTCATCGCTACCGCTACCGTCGCGCAAACGCAGCGTTTCTGATCAAACCGTCGAGAAGCATGAACGACATTTACGAGCTGGAGAAGAGGCAGAAGCAGAGGAACGGGCAGAGGATCCGACATCAGAGCGGGAACACCAACTCCAGCGGGGATACAGAGAGCGAGGAGGGGGAAGCTGAAACTACCGTTCGCCTGCTGTGGTTGTCGATGCTGAAGATGCCCAAGGAGCTGTTCAGGCTGTGCGTGTGTCATCTGGTCACCTGGTTCTCCATCATCGCCGAGGCCGTGTTCTATACCGACTTTATGGGGCAGGTCATCTATGAGGGAGACCCTACTGTAAGACACACTGCTTTTATATTATTCTTTATTTAATGATGCTGTTTATTTGTAAATTCAGAGGGCAAATTTAATTTAAATATTTTATATATTTAGTTAGTTAGGTGTTTTTTTGTTGTTGTTGTTGTTTTTTCCTAAACCCAGGGTGCAGATTTATTTAATTTAATTAATTTCATTCATTCATTCATTTTCTTTTCGGCTTAGTCCCTTTAGTAATCTGAGGTCGCCACAGCGGAATGAACCGCCAACTTATCCAGCATATCTTTTACTCAGCAGATGCCCTTCTAGCTGCAACCCAACTCTGGGAAACATCCATACACACTCATTCACACTCATACACTACGGACAATTTAGCTTACCCAATTCACCTATGCCACATGTGTTTGGACTTGTGGGGGAAACTGGAGCACCCGGAGGAAACACACACAACCACGGGGAGAACATGCAAACTCCACACAGAAATGCAGACTGACCCAGCTGAGGCTCGAACCAGCGACCTTCTTGCTGTGAGGTGACAGCTCTACCTACTGCGCCATTCATTGGTTTTCCTTCGGCTTAGTCCCTTTATTTATCAGGGGTCGCCACAGCGGCATGAACCGCCAACTATTCCAGTATATGTTTTATGCAGTGGATGTCCTTCCAGCTGCAACCCAATATTGGGAAACACCCATACACACACACTGATACACTATGGGCAATTTAGTTCATCAATTCTGCTATGGGGCATGTGTTTCCACACAGAAATGCCAACTGGCCCAGGACTTGAACCAGCGACCGGCGACAGTGCTAACCACTGAGTCACTGTGTCGTCTTATTTATTTATTATTATTATTTTATTGTAACACACTTTTCTTAAACCCAGGGTGCTGATTTAAGTAATTAAATTTAATTTAATAGTGCATATTATTAATTTAATTGAGGTATTTTATTAATTTATGACTTAATTGTTGTTATTATTATTATTATTATTTAATGTTTTTGTCATGCACTTGTCTTAAACTCGGTGTGATAATTGAATTTAATGTACATATTTTATTTTATCTAGAAATATATATCATTATTATTTATTGTAACGCACTCTCTTAAACTCAGGGTGATCATTTTGATTTAATTTGATATAATGAAGTGAAATTAAGCAGTGTGTGGTACAGTTAAATGTTTACAGTGAATCTCTCGCTCTCTCGTGTGTGTGTGTGCGCGTATGTGTGCGTGTGTGTGTGTGTGTGTGTGTGTGTGTAGGCTCCACTGAACTCCACCGCTCTTCATAACTATCATCGAGGGGTTCAGATGGGCTGTTGGGGTCTGGTGATTTACGCCGCTACCGCCGCCATCTGCTCAGGTATATTCTTACTTTAACTTAGGTATGTTATATTGTATATATTTATTTATTTATTAGTTTTGATGATGCCATTTTCCTAAATTCGGGGTGCTAATTTAATTTTTATGATGTCATGAAATGTTATTTTTCTGTATTTGTTTGTTATTTTATTATTATTATTTTTATTATTATTTATGCATTTTTCCTAAAGTTTAATTTAATTTTATTAATGTTATTAAATGTTGTTTTTCTATATATTTTTTTATTTTATTAATCAATTATTATTATTATTGATGCACTTTTCTTAAACCCAGGGTGTTTATTCATTTTTATTTAATTTAGGTAATTTAATTTAGGGATTTTATTCAGATCACGTCCAATTCTTGATGTGTGGCTGTTTGTTTGTTCTTTTTATTAGAATTTTTTATTATACATTTTTAATGCTCTTTTCTTAAACTAAATTTAATTTAGGTAATTTGATTTATTATGTCTGATTGTGTTTTATTTTATTTTTTATATTAGCTCTCCTGCAGAAATACCTGGACAACTTTGACCTGAGCATTAAGGTGATCTACATCCTGGGCACGCTGGGTTTCTCTATCGGGACGGCTGTCATGTCCATCTTCCCCAATGTGTACGTGTCAATGGTGATGATCAGCAGCATGGGCATCATCTCCATGAGCATCTCCTACTGCCCGTATGCTCTGCTGGGACAGTACCACGACAGCAAAGAGGTCAGAGGCTCTAATCCACATAATCCCACTGTCAGGATAATCTGAGGGTCACGTCTCTCAAACACTGACGGACCGACATTACTGTGCTTTACTGTATAATGCTGGAGCAACACTGATTTTTAGTTCTTTAATGTAGCTTCGTCTGTGGTATGAAATTTATGTTGCTGATTTATTTACATTATAATGCACACAGGCACATTGACTATGTAGTGTTGTAAAGTCTGATTTGTATTATTTTATTATTTTTTTGTATTTTTGAGTGTGTGTATGTGTATATATATATATATATATATATATATATATATATATATATATAT
>CAIGQQ010002490.1:1591673-1607336 GCA_903798035.1 Danio albolineatus
GCGAAAATGCACATTTCTGGAGATCGCGAGACGTACATTTCTGGAGAATGCGAAAACGTACATTTCTGGAGATTGGGAAAATGCACATTTCTGGAGATCGCGAGACGTACATTTCTGGAGATTGAGAAAACGTACATTTCTGGAGATTGCGAAAACGTACATTTCTGGAGGTCGCAAAATCGTACATTTCTGGAGATCGTGAAAACGTACATTTCTGGAGATCACGAAAACGCACATTTCTGGAGATCGCGAGACGTACATTTCTGGAGATTGCGAAAACGTACATTTCTGGAGGTCGCAAAATTGTACATTTCTGGAGATCGCGAAAACGTACATTTCTGGAGATCGCGGAAACGCACATTTCTGGAGATCGCGGAAACGCACATTTCTGGAGATCGCGAGATGCACATTTCTGGAGATCGCGAGATGTACATTTCTGTAGATTGCGAAATCGTACATTTCTGGAGATCGCAAATTATGTAGCCAAAAGTACGTATGGCTGCATTTCGTCTTTAAAATGAACGATACGGAGCGGTATGACACCGTTCCTTTTCATGCTAACAGCTGACCTCTATATGGACGTATTTAACGCTGTTACCAGTTTGTCCAGTGCCTCGCAGCATACGTCAGCGGACTTGAGACGCAGAGAGGATTTGACCACGATGACAGGGTTTAAGTCCAACGAACTGTTCCGGAAAACGATTAAGACAAATACAAAAGCAGGGTAAATAACAGGGTGAGAGTGTGGTAAAATCTGAAAACGTGGTAAAAATCAAGCGAGGGCTTTTCCTTTTCTGGATTGCTTTTGAAAACACTTTCGGTTGGGTTTAGGGAAGGGAGTGGGTGGGGGTATTGGTCAGTCAGTCAGCCGACAGCGGCCTCTGGTGGATTTCCATGTGAACAGCAGGCACGAATGGCACTCACGAGAGAAATTTGAGATCTGGAAAAGCATACACGGCGCCCTCTGGTGGATTCAGGAAAACAGAAACTTGCGTATTTGGCGTTCTCCAGAACGGCACATAATCAGAACGAGCCTGGGTTGGTCATAAATTAAGTAAAGACTGCGCAAAAGATGTGCATAGTGAATTAGCACCTCAATTACAGCGCTCTCGGTGGATTATGATTTGTTGAACGATTTGCTCGCATTTGATTGGCTAAAGGGTTCGAGTGACCTACGCGAGAGGAGTGCGTTCCCAGGAAAGTTTTAAAATCACGCAAATTAAACATTCAATTTTAAACAGTCAAGTTTTTCGTACACTGTTATGCATTTGTATTTTTGAAATCTAATTTTAAGGCTGCGTGCGAAACCGTCTACTACTCACTAAGTACTACATTTGAATTGAGGGGAATTGAATTTGACCCCACATGTGTTTTGTTTTTTTGTGAATTATTATTGACACTAATCTAGCTCCATATTTTCTTCCTGTCAGTTTACCAGGCCAGTGATAAAGACGTTTAGTTGAGGCACATTTGTACTGGCTTTAACCTGTGTAGAGTATTACAAATCTTACAATAAGCTGATATATATATAGATATCTACTTTTTTCTGGAATGTTTAATAGATCTAAAAACCAAACTTGAACGAGAAGAACCATCAAGTTTCTGACAAATCAATCAACGTTGCAATAGCTGCACCAGCCTCGGTCAGTGTTGGCATTAACGGCGTGAATCACTGGGGTTTGGTACACACAAAGAAACACTCAAGACTCTTTTCGTTTGAATACTTGAAGTGCAATCTTGGTTGTTTGGACGTTGAAGGACTCCTCCAGTCCTCGAAGCAAAGACTGGGGAATGTAGAGACTCTGTGAGAGCCTTTCAGGGGATGAAGTTTCCAGTATTGAATGTAACGTTTTCTTTTTAGGGCAAGAAGATTCAGTGTTGCACCAAACTTGCACATACAGAGTTTTAAAAGAAGAACGAATCACGATCTTGCAATAGAAACAAACCTAAACTGTGGTTATTTATTTTTTTGAGCGCTTTATCCTTAAATATTTAAAATATATATATATTATAAGTGCAGAGACGAATATATTTACAGCTTGTGCAAAAGTGTGAGATGGGGTTTGTGTGAGAGATGTGTACGCAAGCATGTTTTGCATGATTGTATGAACACCATGTGCATGTTTGTGCATGGGGAAGAGTGTGTGTGTGTGTGTGTGTGTGTGCGTGCGTGTGTGTGTGCGTGCGTGCGTGCGTGCGTGCGTGCGTGCGTGCGTGCGTGCGTGCGTGCGTGCGCGCGCGTGTGTGTTTACATCTCACTACTTTATAGGTTGAATCTCTCAAGAATTTCTCCACATTTCACCCTAAAATAAACTAAAAAAATATAGTGTATATACATTATTAGCACTCCTGTGACGTTTTTATTCATTCTCCAATATAAATTGATGTTTAACAGACCAAGTTAGGGCTGCACGACGTTGGAAAAATCTAACGTTGTGATATTTGATTATGCTGCGATATATGTTGCGATTTATGAATACAATTTTACTAGATGACTTGACCAACTATTTGGAAAAAATATATAATTTAGGACTGATTTGGATGATTCTGTAGGGGAGTGCATCTGCATTAAATATCACAAACAATCTACAAGCATAGATAAACTCAATAAAATAAAAATACAACTTAAATTAGTGAAGTTTCACAAACTAATTTCGAGAGGAGCACGTGATATGATTGATAGTAAGCCAATCGGATCATTCCAAACTCACTTCAAATAGCCTGTCTAGTATTACACCCCATTCACAAGGCGCGTCAGCATCAACGCTCCCCATTCACTTTGAATGGGTGACATCAAGCATTGTCGAACTGAACTGTGGGTCCATTGGCACTGCTTCAGCAAGATTGCTCACTGCAGAAGTTGGGAATTTCTCAACTTTTCAAGCACCAAAGGAAGCGTCAGCCAAACATATCACATGCAAATACCCCAGCTCAGACAGTAGCCGATTGCGGACTTACTTCATTGGCTGACGCTGCTATGATGATCGTGTCAACCCCAACTTCAGACACGCCCTCCATCAAGCGTAGACGCTAAAGCCCCGGCGTAACTCCCTTGTCATACTTTTTTTGAGGAATCCCCCCCATCCACCCCATCTCCCCCTTTCCTCCTTTACCAGGGGGAGCTCTCGAGAACCACCTGATCTCATACCCCCTTACATGCTCATCGATCAGGCTGGACCCCTGGGCTCAATGAGGGTTGCACACAGACTTTTAATTTCAGCCAGCCAGCCCCAGGGCTTCTGGTTAATTGTCATCTCATACAAAATCTTTTAAGATCTAAGTTTAAGATCTGATTTCTTTATAAAACAGCGATCTTCACTGCCTGGCTGAGATACGATATAAAGTGGCTCTCAAACTAAAGAAGAAGCACTGCATTAAATTATATATTTCTGCACCATGTCTTTAAAATATGGAGATTAATTTTACCACAGTATTTTCAATGGAATTTCTGCACTCGCCGGTTGCTAATGTGTGTTTAAGCGGTCTTTTATCTCTTTTTACGCTTTAACAGCCAAATGGATGCTTAAGTCTATTTATCACATTATATTTAAATTACATAACAACATCTAGGCAGTAAAAGGAACATTATTAAATTGAAAATAGTCACATAAAGCTCGCACCAGAAGTTCATCATTGGCTGAAAAACACTAGCTGTGCATATAGCCCATTATCTTTTCAGACAAGTCTAACAGAATTTAGCAGAGAGTAATTAATCAAATGTAAAATAATATTACATAGCCTTTGTAGTGTAAACAGTTCAATAAAACAGATTGTTATTATTTTTTTAAAGTTACAAATGGTACAATTTCTTATGTCTTTATGGTTTTAATATCCTCAAACAGTCACAGGCCTCAAAAAACACTTGCGAAATGATACATTATAATTCAGATTCAACACTGAATACACTCGCTATTTGACTACTGAAAGATCACATTGCGATATCGGTACTGAAATGGTGCAGCCCAAGACTAAGTAACTCATAAAATGTTTATTCTGAAGAATCTATCATTTCTTTTAGTTTGACTGGAATCATTTAAAAAAAGGTCAATATTATTAGTCACATTAACTATTATTATTTTTTGATTGGCTACAGATCAAACCATTGTCCAATAAGTTGCCTAGTTAACCTCTAATTAACCTAGTTAAGCCTTTAAATGTCACTTTAAGCTGAATATTAGTATCTTGCAAAATTACTAGTCTAATATTATGCGCTGTCATCAAGACAAAGATAAAAGAAATCAGTGATTAAAACTATTACGTAAAAAATGTGTTGAAAAAGAATACAAATTTCAGAGGAGAGCTAATAATTTTACCTTCAACTGTTCAAACTTCAACTATATACATATATATATATGTTCTTATTTGTATTATTATTATTCATTATGGATTCTATTTTGTGACCTTCGAAGGTTGCATGAGATTCAATCTATACCCCTTTAGTTTACACATCACATTTCACTTTAGCATAAGTTCGTACAGCAAACACTTACAGATGCGTACAGTAGTCGTCTTGATCTTCAGTTGTTGTTCGCTCACCGTTCTTCACATTGTTTCTGTATGGACACCAGATGGATGTTATTTCAGCGGTGTGTATAATGTACGACCGGAGAGAAACTCACTGCAGTGTACTATATGCCTTGTCATTCAAAAGAGATGTGTATATATAGTAACTTTTGCTTCTGTACAAAAAGCGTATTATTTTTTATTAGTTTTATTTTCTATGAGGACTGTATATAAATCCTGTACATACTGTATGCCTGCAAATGTAGAAAACTGAAAGAAGACACTGTATTGAATGCACCTTTAAAGATTTTAAACCAAAATATCTGTGTTGTCGCTGGTCTTTATTATTCAGTCACATTGTTCGGTGGGTAAATTAAAAGTTATTAGTTTTGGACTGACATTAAGGTGAGTAAATGATCGTGCAGGATTGTCCATCTTGGGTCAACAGTTTCTCTAACAATTTTTATTAAATAATTGCGTTAATAACCCTGTTAGCTTAAACTCTAAGGGAAAATTGGACCAATTTCTTTGGTTAAATTGTGTTGATAACCTGTAAACAAACGGTCAGCCACGCTGTTACAATGACAGTTACAGTTTTTTTTTAAATATATTTATATTTTATATATAATTTCTTGGAAAACTAGATGGTAGATGTGTGAGATGGTGTTTTAATATCTTAATTTACAAATATTAACCATAAAAAGTAATCATTACTTGCCGCATTTTTAAAGAAGTGAAGCCCTCTTCAGCCACGTGAGTGGAATCCGTTGTCGTAAATAAATCAGTGACGTAAGTAGGCCTTCGTTGCCATAGGATTGTTGCTAAATCAGATACGGTTGCGGTCGAGAATTATTTATTATTTACAAACTTTCCCATTTATTGCATTTTTTAACGCCTACACCATTCCTAAACCTAACCGTCACAGTACTGTAGGCTAAAAATATTAATTATTGTTATACAGTGTTACAAAAGTGACGCTACATTGATTCACAGCTGTATCCTATCAGGCGTGACCCTTCTCTTTGTACGGTTTTCTGTCCATATAGCATAATGCTTGTATTATCGCAAAGTATTTGCTAATACCAGTATGTAAACACATTCCCATAGTGGATATTTGTCGAAATGTGTTGCTGTCGTACCCGCTCAGCAAGCCGTTAGTGGAAGCGCGGGAATAAACACATTTACTGTTTAGCAAATGGAGGAGGATTTTTCACATGGATATTTCCAGGTAAAGATCTTACAGTTGTTTTATTATGCGTTTTCCCGAAACAAACAATTGTGATGTGACTGGAAAAAACATTTTCTCTAGATCTAAGTGCGTAAAATATATCTATTTTGTCGTCTGAAGTCCATATATACAGTATAGTGGTTCTCAAACTGTGGTACATGTACCACTAGTGTTATGCAGGCTTCCTTCTAGTGGGACACGGAGGAATCGCTGAATAATTAAGTACAAAAATTAACACTTTTAACCCTTTGACACGTACGATAACACAGATGTGATAATTAAATTGATTTTAATATGCTAAACCTTTTATTTTATTTTCAATTTCCTAATGTTTGTTATGCATTCTATGATTTAAAGCAAATTTCCTCCCCATATTAGTAACAGTCATTTTTATATGCCAATGTTGACAGGTATATAGTTTAATCACTTGCTTTTAACATGCAGTAAGCAGATTTAGTTTCTAATTTAAACATGTAAATCCAATTCATAGATTTAAAATACAAGTTAATGTTTAGATTTTAAAGACAAACAAGTCATAAACGTATACATGCAACACATATTTCAAAAAGAGTTTATATATGATTATGATGACATATAGCCTATATTTATGAGGTCCAAGGAGCTTTCAAGGAAGTTTATTTTTACTTGTTAAGAACAGTGCTGTTTTTAATTAACTTTAAAAGCACATTTTATTTTAAACGTTGACATTTTATTTTATTTTATTTTTACCTGTGAGCACAGTAAAGCGTTAATGTTCGAGCTATTTAGTGTCTGACAATAATAAATATTCATAATAATAAGAATTAATCTGCCACATTTTTTAACTGTGCAGTGCTTTAGCTGCTTAATTAGCCCTACAATGCAACTGTATTTCAATACCAGTCATTATGGTGGTACTTGGAGGGACAATTTTTTTTGGAAGGTGGTACTTGGTGAAAAAAGTTTGAGAACCACTGGTATAGACGATTTCAATATGATGTCATTGGCCCATGAACATTTCCTGCTTGTTGTCAAACTATTTCATAACTGTTACCAGAGGCGATTCAATCATATCTTAACATTAAAATAACTCGTCACATTGACAAACATAACAGTGTTTATCAATATGTGGGCCTTTTTGGATTCTCAGAAGCTATGGAAAATAAAAAATGTAAAGCAGGAATTATTAAACGTCAAATGTCTTTAAGAAATATTCAGTTCAAATAATAAATAAGGCAAGATTATATCACATTATATTGTTAGAAATAGGGTTGTGGGATTTAGGGAAGTTGATGAGAACATTTTGTTCTCCCGCCTTTTTGTTCTTGTTTTATTCCATAAGCAGCACAAAACTGCCTATTGTTATCTGTTAATATTTGGCTCCATCTATCGGACAACGACGATAATACAGTACATTTTTATTCATGGCTCATAAACCAATTTGTTTTCATGTGTGTTTTAAAATAATAATGTATATGATTTTAATTATATTGATAGATTTTCAACAATTAATTTTCAATAATTTATTTAAAAATGGTTATGTAACTTTTTGTGACTTTAATCTTGTTCTATCTCACAATACTTGTAAGTTTATGATACAGGCTGTACAAGCTCTAGGTTAATGTTACCCATATTTAGATCCATAAGTGTTTTAGACTGCTGTTTCAGGTAATTAAGCCTAAAATCCTGAAATCTTCAGTTCAGATTTGGCTTTTGAATGCCATTTTATAATGTTAAGCACATTTACCAAATAATGACCCAAAAAACAATGTACTAGACTTTACAGTAAGGTTTCATTAGTTAATGTTAATGTATTTACTAACATGAACTAATAATGAACAATACTTGAACAGCACTTCTTAATTATAATGCATTAGTAATGTTAAATAAGTACAATCTAAATTCCTGTTTGTTAACATTAGTTTATGCACTGTGAGCAAAGATGAACAAATACTGTAAAATGTTAGTAAATACATTCACTTATGCAACCTTATTTTAAAGTGTTCCCAATCAAAGTGTATAATTGCAATTAGTCTTTTATTTTCTATAAAACAACGTCCAGGGTTATTAACAAAATAAAATCAAAACCATTAATAATTTAATATGAAATATTCAAGAACTAAACATTAAAGTACTTTAAACCAGCCAATCACATAGAAAACATCATTTTTACACTGTTTACACTAATACTAACACATCTAAAACTGAAATAATAATGAGTAACTGTACAGATATTACCAAAACGAAACCTAATAAACAATGCAAACCACCAGAATTTAACTAAATATGCATTTGAACTGAAAACACTGAATATTATAATACAATTCTTATTAAAATGGATTAAATAGCCCATATTATGGGTTATTGAGAATGATCTTCATGTGTGTGTAACACAGCTCTAAGTGAAGTGAAATGTCCAGCTGAGGCTTAAATCTGAAAGTGCACAGTGTTTAAAACTATTGATTCGTCCATAAAAGAGTCGACTCATAGTTCCTCAAACGAATCGCCGTGCTTACGAGTCTTTAGCCGTACGTTATAGCCCAGCCTTGTGCTGTGTTCCTCTGAGGAGCTTCTGAAATCTACACGCTTACAACGGAGGATTTGTCGACCGTTTGTTAAAGGAAGGATCAGAAAACACTTGATGTATGCAGGGGCGGACTGGCCATAGGGAGCAGCGGGACATTTCCCGGTGGCCTGACGGTGAATCTGGCCTGCTATCCAACAAGTGAGTGCGTGCGATTAAAACGGTCGCCTCATTGTTTTCTCCAGCTTGTAAATGATGTATTTAATTGAGTTTTGTAACTTGTAACCGCTTGTAGTGTATCTGGTTAACTTGTATTCTCATATCGCGTCTAAAAGCACGTTGTAAACGCGACGCGTGCCGCTTTGTTTACGGATTAAAATGGAGCTCGTGTTCCTCTGCTGTTTGTCGTTGCTATGGCTACATCAGCTCTCCTACACACGTGCGGCGGTTTTGGAACAAATGAATCGCTGAACGATTCATATAGGAGTCGCTGGGATAGTTAGGTAAAATTAAATGCAAATTATAAGACAATGAAAGTGTTTTTTGACCTTGCATGCATATTAGCCTGCTGTTGGAGACCCCCAAAACCAAAATATGACCTATTTCAATGTATAATAGGGGCTCTTTAAAATTAAATCAACACACTAGAACAAACTGCGCCCTCTTGTGGAAAGTACTGCCGCTGCTGAGGATTGCCTCAGTTTCTTTACATCAGTAAAAGAGCAATTAATTCTGTCTATTACAGATTTGATTTATATCTTTTTAGTCATATCATCATCATCATCATCACTGGTGTGTTAAATGAGGAGCAGTTTTCACTGACATGAGGATCCACATCGGCCTCTCTCTGACAGACGGTAAACCTCCCTCTTTCCTAATTACAGACTCATAAAGGAGCTTCCTGAAGTCAGAGATGTGTGATGAGCTCAGAGACGCACATTAAACCTGTTTAACTTAATGCTCAAGGTGCTTCCTGGAACAGAGGAAATGAAGATGCGTTATGAGCATCTGCCAATTACAGCACATCCAGCCTTTATTTAGAGTCACTGATGGCTCATGAACACCCGGAGACCTTCAGATAAAGGTACTATTGCGGTTGATTGTCGTGTTAATGTGCAATGGTGTTTACAAGTGATTATTTAGATTGAGTTTAGTCATGAATCATCACTGTATTGAAACCCAATTATTTTTGCAGGGGTTATTTGAATAATTGTAGCTTTTTTTGTCTTGTGAGCTAAACAAGGGGTCTGCTAAACTATATGTAGTCTGTCTATGTGTATTTTTAATGTTTAAAACCAATGTGAAGCAACATTTCTTACATGTGGCCTCATTAAAATTTCCCTCCAATATACGATCCATACCAGAGCACAACAGCTCAACACGTTCTACCAATATCACACTTCTAGTGTCTCACTCTCAGGGTTTACAAGGTTATCCCCCTGACATAGTATGTGAACAATTGAACAATAAATGAGGAACAATATATATAATGTTTTTAGGAAATAATCATAACAAATTAATGTATAAAATATAATAATATAATGAATGAGGTAAAAAATAAATAAATAAAAATAAATAAATAATAAAAAATTATATATTTATATAAAAGTATATAGCTGTTGCACTCCTGTGAGTGTGTCACAGGAACCACGTGTGTTTACTTAACACACTAAAACCTTACTGAAGAAAAGGTCATGATTTGTACCATGGGAAACCAAAATGTATCTTTGTTTTTAAAAACCTGCAGATACAATATTGTATACTTTGTGAAAGGTTCCACCACAGTGACAAGACACTTTATACCTTAACAGTGTCAATAATGCTTACCAAACATTTATTAAAATGCCTTAAATGTTTAGTTAACAAAACCTATAGTTTAATGTTTTACCAGTTGTTTTGTATTATTGTATTATAGGACTAAAAATGTATGTTTATAAGTATCTTTAAACATCTACTTTTAAATGATGATTCTTGTTTTAATATGGAAATTATTCATAAAAATCACTTTGCCTTTCCAGTCATATTTATTTTCATAGAAACTGTAATATAGAAGGAGTTAATCATCACTTTAATACCTTTTATATGAGAACAATTGTGTACCTTCATTTCAGTTGTACCATATAAGGCACAGAAAAGTATCATAAGAGGTCTTTTCAGTACCATATAAGGTACAATTTTTACAAAGGTACAAAACTGTTCCTTAAGGTACATTATTTGTACCACGTGTACCTTTTTTCTGAGAGTGTGGGAGTGTAGTTCCTCAATAAAACCAGTTGAGTCTGTTTAGAAACCTGTTCATTCACTCTTTTGCTTCATATAGACGTTTAAAACAGTAATAATATAGTAAATAGTTAATAAGGCACTGTGATCCAGTATTCCCAGAAAGCCTGTCATCTTCAGGTCACTAGTGTACTACATGGGTCACTAAATAAAAGAGTGTGACAGAAAGTGCTAATTTTAGCCAGCGGTGCTAAACCTCTGCCCTGTGGGACAGGCGGAAGGGAATACACGCTGACTCGGTTGCCATGGTGTGCGTAATTCAGCTTGGACCTCTCCTAATTGGAATGCTGGGACATATAGGAGGAAATTCAATAGAGAAAGATCCATATTTAAATGACTGCCTGGAATGATGCGTAAAACTAATCCACACGAGACTCCAGGAGGAAGTTTCAAACTTCAGTGAATGGATGATTACAGAACGCTTGTGTGTGTGTGTGAGTCACAGGAATCACGTGTGTTTACTCAACACACTGAAACCTTACTGAAGAAAACACTGTAGATTGTGTTATTAATTAGTGTCAATATTTCAGTGTAAGCACAAAACGAGTCTTATATTAATAATAATAATAATAATAAAACATTGGTCTATAAGAGGTGTCTGATGAATTAAAATTACAGGGAAAACCATGAATAATTGATTAGTTCATTACCAGGCTAAGACATCCGCAAAAGTGAATAAAGATTTCCCGTCTCCTAAAATGGCCCAGAGAAGCAGAAAATTCCTGGTGATCCATCAAACCTCAGTGAAAACCCCTGGACATCTTCATTCCCGATCTGCCCTGTGTGCTCATCTGTGCATATGCCTTCATCTATAAGTGAAACACAATGGACAAAAATGTGTTAATCTGTGAAATAAAACAACAGAAAAGCATTGCATTAATACACGATACAATGCACGTTAGCGACTGAGCAGGTAGAGTTGTAAATAAAGATGTTAAACGGTTGCAATGCAGGCTTTTTATGGCATCAAAATAACAGCACAGCAAATTCTTTAGTGTTAAATTTCGAGTGTTGCGGTAATTCAGAGTAAAGTGTTGAAATTCTGGACTTAGATACAGATAAATTAACCCTCTCAGTGTTAGAAGCTGATTTGCCTTGTCATACAGAGTTACATGTATTTAACGCTATTACAGTGTTGACTACTACATCCGGGAGTTTATGCAGCGATATCCCTGGAGGATTTTTACAGACGCCAACGAGAAGAAGCAACTGGTGAATAAAAGCACTTAAAATGTTTGTATTTAGACATTTGACATTCAAATCGTTAGATGTACGTTAGTTTTAAATATCTCACAAAAATATTTTGTTCCATACTATAGTGTCAAATTCTAAAGTGTCTTATTCTTTCTAAAGTGTCAAATTTGTACATTACTCACAGAGTTCATTTCAACACAGGAAGAGTTTATTCTTACATCAAACTGGAGTGTGTGTTACCCTTCAAAGTGTTAATATATTACCTTTTTTTTCCTATATTATCCTATATTATCTATTGGTGTATGTGACAAATAACAGTGATCAAATATGTCGAAAACAGTTTGATTTATTAAATGTTCATTAATCTTTTCATTCATTAATGGATTATGCGTGTGTATATAAGCTAATGAGTGCATATAGTACACTGCCTCTGATGAGAATTAATTAATTATATCATCTTATAATTTATTGTATCGTCAAGACTCTGATTTCATCAAAAAACATACTGGTTTGACCACTGTTCATCCGAAAGAACCGGTTCAAGGAGAAATAAACTGGACTTCCCATCACTCGAGGGAAATACACTGCACTTTAGCCCGCATTGGGCTAAAAGTTTAACACTGAAAAGAAAAAAACTCTTAAATATACGCTGTTTCACACTCGTGGATTAAAATGTACTCCAGTTTTAACACTGAACAACACCAAAAAAAAAATCACACTGCATATTTAACACTGGAGTTTTTGCTGTGTAGCAAAGCTACATTTACACTAAAGAAAATAAAGCTGTCTTAAAACGGCTCCTTTTGGTTAAAATATGAGAATATATGGTTTATGACTGTGTTAATTTGTTTTCCTTAAACATTAACGGAATAGTTAATAAAGTGTTGCCGATATTAAAAAAGATATATTTTTATTTCCATGTGGTTGAAAATTTGACCTAAGAGTGTTAACACATATCACTGGGTGGTGTTCATATTTTACACTATAAGAGTTTGCTAATGAACACTCTCTGAGTGTTGATAATGTTAACTCTTTCAAAAGTGTCATTTTAACACTTGTTTAGTGTTTCCCATATAAACTCTGAGGGAGTGTTCATTTGAACCTTAAGGTTGTTAAATATACTATCTAAAATTTGCAGTGTGCATCTTGTTAAAGTTATGGGTGTAAGAGAAAATATGATGCTAAGTACATATGTAATATATTCAATGTTTATATTTGGAGTTCACTTACATCATATATGCAACATACATTTGGAAATAAATGCTCACATGTATATTTTTTCAACCATTGGATTTAAAAATATGTAAGCTTAGTTTCTCTCATCACTAAAGTAAAGAGCAGTGGTGTAAAGTAACTAATTACAAATACTCAGACTACTGTAATTGAGGAGTTTTTTTCAGGAATTGTACTTTACTGAGTAGTTTTATAAATGTGGACTTTTACTTCCCCTTGAGCACATGTTTAGTGCAGTATCTGTGCTTTTACTCCACTACTGTCCGTCAGCCTGCAGTCACTACTGTATTTCTGTCTTGTCTATGATCATTGTCTAAACTAGTAAAATCATTGTCTAAACTTTCCAATGCAAAACCAAGTTTATGAAAAGCCGTCTTTCCACATTTGCTCAAGAACATCTCTGCTAGACTTTTATTGTAAGCTAATAATCTCGAGCAGTAAAGTGACTCATTTTCAGTGCTGATTCAAGCTTTATTTAATTTCACCATCTGCTCTTGTTTTACCTCACGGGACGCAGAAACGCAAAGATAACAGCTTTAATTGGATCTCTTTATAGTGTGTAATGCATTTATGATTATATATGTGATATACATATTTATAACAATGAAATGTCTCTTACATATACGGTTTCTATATTTACAAACTTAATTGTAAAATGAAGTTTAACAAAATTAAAAATGAATGTATTACACAAATATCTTTTAGTTATATACATGCATTATAAATTTTTTATAATAATTTTAACAGGCCACTTTATTAGGTACACCTGTTTAACCACTCTGTAACGCAAATTTCTAATCAGCCAATCACATGGCAGCAGCTCAATGCATTTAGGCATGTAGACATGGTGAAGAGGATCTGCTGCAGTTCAAAGCGAGCATCAGAATGGAGAAGAAAGGGGATTTAAGTGACTTTGAACGTGGCATGGTTGTTGGTGCCAGACGGGCTGGTCTGAGTATTTCAGAAACTGCTGATCTACTGGGATTTTCACGCACAACCATCTCTAGGGTTTACAGAAAATGGTCAGAACAAGAGGAAATATCCAGTGAGCAGCAGTTCTGTGGGCGCAGATGCCTTGTTGATGCCAGAGGTCAGAGGAGAATGGCCAGACTGGTTCCAGCTGATAGAAAGGCAACAGTAACTCAAATAAGCACTCGTTACAACCGAGGTCTGCAGAAGAGCATCTCTGAACGCACAACACGGCCAACCTTGAGGCGGATGGGCTACAGCAGCAGAAGACCACACCGGGTGCCGCTCCTGTCAGCTAAGAACAGGAAACTGAGGCTACAATTCACACAGGATCACCAACACTGGACAGAAGAAGATTGGAGAAACGTCGCCTGGTCTGATGAGGCTCCATTTCTGCTCCACATTCAGATGCTCGGGGCAGAATTTGGCATCAACAACATGAAAGCATGGATCATCCTGCCTTGTATCAGCGGTTCAGGCTGGTGGTGGTGGTGTAATTGTGTGGGGATGGTTTCTTGAACATGATAATGAGTTCACTGTACTCAAATGGCCTCCACAGTCACCAGCTCTCAATCCAATAGAGCACCGTTGGAATGTGGTGGAACGGGAGATTCACATCATGGATGTGCAGCCGACAAATCTGCAGCAACTGTGTGATGCTATCATGACAATATGGAGCAAAATCTCTGAGGAATATTTCCAGTACCTTGATGAATCTCTGCCACGAAGGATTAAGGTGGTTCTGAAGGCAAAAGGGGGTCCGACCCGGTACTATTAAGGTGTACCTAATAAAGTGGCCTGTGAGTGTATATTCATAAAGAAAATATATTAAAGCCAAAACATTGTAAAATAGTTTTCTTTTAATATATATTGACATAGAAAATAGTTTTTTGACTCATAATATTATTATACAATATTTTTGTTTTAATATATATTCACATAAAACTAATTTTAACTCGTAATAATATACAATATTTTTGTTTTAATATATTGTCATAGAAAATAGATATTATAACTAATAATTATATTTTATTAACAATATTTCTGTTTTTACAGTATCAAATAAGTTCTCCCAAATACCCTGCTGGTGTTCCTTCCTGAGAGTGTATTTCTGCAGAAGAAGACAGATGTGTCATGCTCTTCTTCTGTGTGTGTGTGTGTTTTTCTCTGGGGTGCAGAAGGCCTTCGTTAGCCTCTCACACATAAAGAACAGCAGTGTGTTAATGGATCGATCAGTTGACCAGCTCTTTCCATGCTTGACCTTTGCTAAGTGGCTAACGCTCCGTCTTGTTAGCGTCTGTGCTATTGACCACTGTGGAGTGTGAAGCTCCTGGACAAACTGTGCGGTTTGTTAACATCAACCAATTACTCCCACATATTAATCTTGATCAGACACAAACCAGAGCCTGACTAAAGCTAATGAAGCCCACACGGGTCTGACTGAACTCTGCAGGAGAACACCGGCAAGACCAAGAGTAATCTGTCTGTCTGTCTGTCTGTCTGTCTGTCTGTGCGGCCATCTTTTCTCCATCTATCCATTCATCCAGCTTTCATTCCAGCATTCATCCGTCTTTCATTCATCCATCTATCCAGACTTCACATTCATCTATCTATCTATCTATCTATCTATCTATCTATCTATCTATCTATCTATCTATCTATCTATCTATCTATCTATCTATCTATCTATCTATCAAACTACCTAACCATCCATCTATCAATCAATCAATCCGTCCATCCATCCATCAAACTA
>CAIGQQ010002490.1:1614565-1626750 GCA_903798035.1 Danio albolineatus
ATTAAGAGAAACCAAACAATTACTAAAAAATATGCAGTTTTTAATGTATTTTCCAATATTTAGCTTGAATTTAAATCTATTATATTTCTATTTCTAAATATGTTCAGTGACTGAAATGTTATTTTAAGAAATAAATCTGTTTAATAAATCTGTTTTGTTCCAATGCACCACAATATACTGGCATTCACTGAGAGATGGATAAAGATAATCCTTTTCAGACTGTACCCGTTTATGCTGAGTACTGTATATATCAGTGCCAATGAGCATTTTTGGTCATTTCTTGAGCATTTTTGATCATTTTAGGGGCATTTTTGATCATTTTAGGGGCATTTTTGGTCATTTTAGGAGCATTTTTGATAATTTTAGGGGCATTTTTGATCATTTTAGGAGCATTTTTGATCATTTTAGGGGCATTTTTGGTCATTTTAGGAGCATTTTTGATCATTTTAGGAATTTTTTGGATCATTTTAGGGGCATTTTTGATCATTTTAGGGGCATTTTTGGTCATTTTAGGAGCATTTTTGATCATTTTAGCGGCATTTTTGATCATATTAGGAGCATTTTTGATCATTTTAGGGGCATTTTTGATCATTTTAGGGGCATTTTTTATCTTTTTGGAGCATTTTTAAATAAATCTGTTTAATAAATCTGTTTTGTTCAAATGCACCACAATATACTGGCATTCACTGAGAAATGGATAAAGATAATCTTTTCAGACTGTACTCATTTATGCTGAACACTGTATATATATCAGTCCCAATGAGCTTGAGTTGAGATGATGAGCAGGACTGCAAGTGTTTTTCGACTCGTCATTGATGACAGACTCCCTGCAGACGCCGCTCTTAAAATAACACACAGGGCACTAATAATTCATGCTTTTGTCTAGCCTACAGCACACGTCACACAGCAGTAGTAGACTATAGTGTGCACTGATTATTCCAGAGCACAAGAGTCACAGAAAACACACTCAGATCTATAGTAGCCAGTGGAAACAGTTAATTTTGAAGTCTCCACGACTCTGAATGTTGTTTTTAAAGCTCGCTGCACCATAAAACACCATGAAAGACTCCTGAAGTAAGATGAAAGCTGTTGTCTGAAGAAGGGGGAAAAAACAGACTTTGATATGATTTTTGGTAGTTTTAGGAGCACTTTTGGTCATTTTTTTAGCATTTTTGGTGACTTACTGAGCTTTTTTTATCTGTTTTTGAGCAGTTTTGGCCATTTTTTGAGCAGTTTTGGTCTTTTTTTTGAGCATTTTTGGTCATTTTAGGAGCAGTGTTGGTCAGTAATTGAGCACTTTTTGTCCATTTATGAGCATTCTGGTCATTTTAGAAGCATTTCTGGTAAATTTGAGCACTTTTGGACGTTTTAGGAGCATTTTTGGTCATTTTTTTGAGCATTTATTTATCATTTAAGGGCCTTTTTTTAGCTTTTTTTGTCATTTAGGAGCATTTTTTTGCTCTTTTTTAGCATGTTTGGTCATTTTAGGAGCATTTATGATCATTTTAGGTGCAGTTTTGCTTGGGTTTTTTTCTGTCAATTTAGGAGCATTTTTAGTCATTTTAGGAGCAGTTTTGATATTTTATTTTTTTTATTATTTTTCTAAGCATTTTTAATCTTTTTTGATTATTTTTTTAAACAGTTTTGGTCATTTTTAAGCATTTTTGGTCACTTTTTTGAGCAGTTTTGGTCATTTTAGGAGCATTGTTGGTCAATTTATGAGCATTTCTGGTAAATATTTGAGCACTTTTGGTCATTTTAGGAGCATTTTTGGTCTTTTTTTGTGTATTTCTTGGTCATTTTAAGAGCCTTTTTGGTCATTTCAGGAGCATTTTTGGTCATTTTAAGAGAATTTTTTTATCATTTAAGTTTTTTTTTTTTACTTTTTTGTCATTTTAGGAGCATTTTTTTTTGTCTGTTTTTGAGCATGTTTGGTCATTTTAGGAGCATTTATAATCATTTGAGGTGCAGTTTTGCTTGTTTTTTTGCATTTTCTGTCATTTTAGGAGTATTTTTGGTCATTTTAGGAGCAGTTTTGATCATTTTTTGAAAATGTTTTGTTTTTTTAAGCATTTTCAATCTTTTTTAAGCATTTTCAATCTTTCAATATTTTTTTTAACAGTTTTGGTCATTTTTAAGCTTTTATGGTCACTTTTTTAAACAGTTTTGGTAATTTTAGGAACATTGTTGGTCAATTTATGTGCATTCTGGTTATTATAGGAGCCTTTTTGGTCAATATTTGATCACTTTTGGTCATTTTAGGAGCATTTCTGATCATTTTAGGTGCAATTTAGTTTGTTGAGCATTTTTTGTCATTTTTAGGTGCATTTCTAGTCATTTTTTGAGCAGTTTTGGTCGTTTTAGAAGCGTTCATGAACATTTAAGGTGCATTTTTTTTGTTTTTTTTTTGCATTTATTATCATTTTAAGAGCCTTTTTGCTCATTTTTTGAGCATTTTTGGTCATTTAAGCAGCATTAATGCTCATGTTTGAAGCTTTTATGATGCTCATTCCTCTTTTTGGAGCTTCACAGCATGTGTTCATGATTTTCTTCTACATTCAGAGTGAAGACTGAGATGAACTTCTGACCTTTCCTTTACTAACGTGTGTAACTGTAGTGTCTGTGTGTGTTTTTTATGTTTTTATTAACAACATTTGTTCTCGTTTCCGGCTTTCGTTCATTCTAATCACCATGAATCTATCACGCAAGCACTGAAATGCAGATGAACTAAAATGACTAAAGAGACGCACAGTGATTCCTCTCCGCATTAAACAGCCAAACCAGAATCATTTGAACCTCCAAGAATATTCCAGCTCTAAATGAATCTCATTTGTGATTCTTCATTCATTCCTGTGGGAAAGACATGAGAGAGAGTTCATGTGTGCTTCATTACAGTCAGTGACGTCCATCCTCACTTTTCACACTCATAAAACATATAAAACATTTACCACGAGGATTAATGTGACTTATTTCAAATTCAATTATTTCCATTCTGTTCCTGCGGAAAGGTGATCCCCTGCCATATCTGTCTCTGAACATTCAGTTACCTCGCATGTACTGAAGAATCATTGCAAATGCGAAAGAATAAAGCATTAAATGAAACAAGAAAGGCGGCAAGGTGGATCAGTGGTTAGCACTATCACCTCACAGCAAGAAGGTCATTGGTTCAAGTCTGGGCCAATTGGCATTTCTGTGTGGAGTCTGCATGTTGTATGTTGGCGTGGGTTGCCCCCACAGTCCAAACAAATGCGCTATAAGTGAATTGATGAACTAAATTGGCCGTAGTGTATGTGAATGACAGTGTGAATGGGTGTTTCCTACTACTGGGTTGCAGCTGGAATGTCATACGCTGCATAAAATGTATGCTGGAATAGTTGGCGGTTCATTCCACTGTAAAATAAGAGACTAAGCTGAAGAAAAATTGATGAATAAAATGATCTCCGCTGCTTTAATGTACAATTTTTATGGCAGTGCTGTGTGGTAAATATAGTCAGCTTTGGGTGGGATTAGTTAAAGTAGATAGTTACTGTAATTCATTGTTGTTGTGCTGAAAAATAAAGCAAGGGATTTAATGATACTCCCTTTAAAAACTATATAAATTCTACAGCTCTGTAGAAATAAATTCAGAGAAGCAGATTAATTACATTTTTGGGTTGATATACAATTATATTTTGCAGAATAAATCTATTTTTCAACTAAAGTATGTCACATTTAGCATGATCGCATACATAAAAATTGTTTATACTAGGGCTGTGTGCGATCTCCGGAAAATATCTAATTGCGTTTGCGATTGCGATGTGATTTACGATTTAATTTTGTAGTCGAGCTCTCTAAAATGACCTGTTTTTGTTTGGTGCCTGTGACTTTGAAACCAAGATACTCTTATATATTACAAATGCTGTTTTTCTTTGATATTAATAATCTATTAATGCTTCTGAAGCAGCAGACGCCGTCATCCCACTTGTCAGCGCTTTCCTGTTTGTTTTCTTTTTTTTATAGTTGGTTTAGTTTGGTTGCACAATTCTGATTGGGCTCCCTCAAGTGGCTAGTAAGACTGTCAGTCACGCATTTGCATTGGGTGGGTAAATAAAATAATATATACATTCATTCATTCATTTTCTTTTCGGTCTAGTCCCTTTATTAATCCGGGGTCGCCACAGCGGAATGAACCGCCAACTTATCCAGCATTTGTTTTACGCAGCGGATGCCCTTCCAGCCGCAATCTATCTCTAAGAAACATCCATACACATTCATTCAAACTCATCCGCTACGGACAATTTAGCCTTACCCAATTCACCTATACCACATGTCTTTGGACTGTGGGGGAAACCGGAGCACCCGGAGGAAACCCACGCAACCACAGGGAGAACATGCAAACACACAGAAACGCCATCTGACTCAGCCAGGGCTCGAACCAGCGGCCTTCTTGCTGTGAGGCGAACGTGCTACTCACTATGCCACCGTGGCGCCTATTTATAAAATTATTTAAACGAAATAACACAGAACAAAATGACTAAAACTTTAGCGAAAACAGAAAGTATGAAAATGAACAATAATTCATACTACAGCAGTATCTCATTTATATTAAAAATACAGTGAATTAAACTTGCAAACTTCCATACATTATTAATTTTTTTCCCTAATTTATATTGCACTTTAATGTAATTTTGCAATTTATATTTAAAAGTTTGTTCGAATTATAATAAAAAAAGATTAATTCATTAATTACCTTATTTTTCCTGACATGCTAGGTCAAAAACATTGCATATAAAATTAAAAACATATAATATATACATGCAAATATAATATTTCATGCTGCAATTTCTCATTCTTAAAAATATCATCCTGCATAAACACTGGCTGATATATCGGCGTCTTTCTGAAGAAAGAATTTGCATATGCATGAATGTGATGTGTCTATATAGGCGACGCATGACGTGTGTTGTTATTAGGTTTAATTAGGCTAATTTCCTCTCACTGAAGCCAAATTACTGACACAGACAATCTGACTTGTGTCCTCCATTCTGCGGTGATTATGTTTGGATGCAGTTGATGACCGCTTTCCCACAGCTCCGCGTACCTGCCTATTGGCTGCAAGAAAAATAATTAGCCACTTAGTATGCAAATGAGTGCTACAAAGCGTGACCTTTGAAAAAAGCAGGAATGTAAATGTCTTGTTCCGAATCAGTCCCTTTGCAAATTAATGAAGGAGCAGTTTGGGTTTTGGGTTTGTCTGTCATTGTTTTGTTTGTTTGCCAATCAAACTCAATGTATCGATGCCAGGAGGGGAAAATACCCCGCTAAATTACATGCCACACAGGCAACCTGCCAATCTGAGTCTTGAAAATCATATCAAGCCATATCGCTGCAGCTGCACTGAGAGTTGCCAAGTCCACTCGTAACACACACAACACAGGCTCATTAGAAATGCATGCTTTAGTCTACATTTATTGTAAATAAAATACAAACTGGAGACATGTTTTTCACACAAAACTTGATGACTTAAAGTTGTCATCTTAATTACTGAACGAAATGTACTCTTAGTAACATGTTTTATGTTTCACAAGTATGTAGAGCGCCCTCTAGTGGATTTTTCATATGTAATGTACAACAAAACATACCTTAAGGAACATATTTCCGATTTTAAAGTCTAGACAGCGCCCTCTAGTGGATTTTTTACCTGAAACGTACAACAAAACATACCTTAAGTAACATATTTCAGATTTTAAAGTCTAGACAGCGCCCTCTAGTGAATTTGTCATCTGTAATGAACAACAAAACATACCCTAAGTAGCATAATTCCGATTTTAAAGTTTAGACAGGGCCCTCTAGTGGATTTGTAATCTGTAATGTACAACAAAACATACCCAGAGTAACGTATTACAGATTTAAAGGTCTAGACACCGCCCTCTAGTGGATTTGTCATCTGTAATGTACAACAAAATATACCCTAAGTAACATATTTCAGATTTTAAAGTCTAGACAGCGCATTCTAGTGGATTTTTAACCTGAAACGTACAACAAAACACACCCTAAGTACCATATTTCAGATTTTAAAGTCTAGACAGCGCCCTCTAGTGGATTTGTCATCTGCAATGTACAACAAAACATACCCTAAGTAATATATTTCAGATTTTAAAGTCTAGACAGCGCCCTCTAGTGGATTTTTAACCTGAAACGTACAACAAAACATACCCTAGGTAACAAATTTCAGGTTCAGTAAGCTGTATAGAGCACCCTCTAGTGAATTTACCATCTGTAATGTACAACAATACATACCCTAAGTATCCTATTTCAGGTTCGGTAGGATGTATAGAGCGCCCTCTAGTGAATTTACCATCTGTAATGTACAACAAAATGTACCCTAAGTAGACATTTCAGGTTCGATAAGCTATATAAAGCGCCCTCTAGTAAATTTACCATCTGTAATGTACAACAAAACATACCCTAAGTAACACATTTCAGGTTTGATAAGCTGTACAGAGCGCCCTCTAGTGGATGTACCATCTGTAATATACAACAATGCATACCCTAAATAACACATTTCAGGTTCGATAAGATGTCTAGAGCGCCCTTTAGTGAATTTACCATCTGTAATGTACAACAAAACATACGCTAAGTAACACATTTGGGGTTTTAAAAAAAATGTAGACAGCGCCCTCTAGTGGATTTGACTGCTGAACCGTGCAACGAAACATACCTGGAGCAATGTATTTTGCATTTCGTCAAAAATTATCCACATATTTTCCATGAGCATTAGTTAAATTTGGATATTTGGGTTACTTTTTATTAAAAAAATATGGGTTGCACATTTTGCACATAGCTTATTTTAATAAATGTGAAAAAAGGTGCAAGCAATTTTGTTTCTTTGCAACTATGATTGCTCCATTTTTTTCTAATGCATTTTAAAACACTTTTTCAATATATTAATCATATTTTTTATTTTGCCATGAATATTTGGCTGATTTTTGACTATTATTTATTCATTTTAAAAAATAACATCCATTTTTCCCTTACAGGCTCAAAGTGGTTTCAGTTTAACATGTTATAAACTCATTTAATGAAAATGCATAAGTAATAATCGTTCAAATTGATTATTATTATGAAATCTAATAACATATTGAAGCCTCCGGTGCGTATTTGTCTTGTGATAGTTGAGTGAAAGCACTTACTGAGCCACAAAACCGCTCTGTTTTGCTTCGACACACCAGTGTAGGGTGCCGGAAAGTGCACGAAACACTCAATTATATCTGGTGAAATGACATTTTTGATATATTGTGTTTTTGAGGCCTCGAGTGTGGCTGGTTTAAAGAGCCGTTCATTTGCTGCTGATGGATGTTTTTCTGTCATGACGGCGTTTGATCACCTTTACTAATTATCTGGAGTGATTGATATCTGGAAGATTCTGGGCTCGGCTGCAAACGGATGATCTGCCTTTCCCTCAGACAGACTGTGTTTATCAGGAAAAGCGCAGCTAATTGTTGCTTTTCTCCAGCGTCTGACATTGAGTGAGTACTCAGACAGCAGCTCCTCGTGTATTAAACGTGCCGCGCGCTGGTATTTACTGTAAAACCGTCAAAACAGTCATTGAAGCATGGAGTTATAATTGATCACGAGTGCTTTTATATTATTAATGTGTCATTTAGCTGATGTCCACACACACACACACACACACACACACGCACACACACACACACACACACACACATGAAGGCTTTCCTCAAAGTTCACAGAGGTTAAAAACCATCTCAAGGATGAAAGCAGGATGGCTCATGTGGGAGTTCTTGAGGGAGTTTGACACTTCAATGGCGCCACGGTGGCGTAGCGGGTAGCATGTTCGCCTCACAGCAAGAAGTTCGTTGGTTCAAGCCTCAGCTGGGTCAATTGGCATTTCTGTGTGGAGTTTGCATGTTCTCCCCGTGGTTGTGTGGGTCAGATGGCAAAGACATATAGGTGAATTGGGTAGGCTAAATTATCCATAGTGTGAATGAGTGTGTATGGATGTTTCCTAGTGATGGGTTGCAGCCGGAAGGGCAGATTATGTATCCAAAAGTTTACGTTCATATAATTATTAAAGAGCTCATATGTTGGGTTGAGAACAGGTAAATTTCACTTTTTGAAGTCCCAAACAACAGGATGATATGTGAGCAAGGTTAAAAAACACTTTCGATGTCTTATAATATCTATTTATTTTTACCTCATTTTCCCACCGACTCCCATATGAATCGTCTGAGCGAGTCTTTTTCCCCAAGCACCTCCTTTCCGTGACGCTACCACGTCACGTCACGTCCTTTACGTGTCAGCAGCCCGATGCCAGAACATATTGAAAAACATCACTGCAGTTGTACAACAGCGTATTGCTCTATTCTTCATCATAACAACAAATATTCAGTAATAATTAACACTTCATGGACTATTGTGAGCCAACAAATAGATACATTCGGCAGTAAGCTAAATGGCTACCGCTACATGCTGCACGGAGCAAACACAATACAGACAACTACATCCATATTTACCTTGTTACAGTCAACAAGACTGGAAGAACACGCAGGTCCAAATAAACTGGGTATTGATCCATCCTTTAACAACAACCGTGCAACAAATCCCGCGTTGTAAGCGTGTAGATTGATGTAGCTCTCTTCAGAGAAATGACGTGAACACAGCACCATGTCGGGGATATAAATCTCAGGTATTTTACCAAAAATAAACCTCAACCACTCCAGGTAGGGAAAAGAGGTTTCCAGGTAGGGAAAAGAACACAGCTTTTCCCTCGCACTTCAGAGCACAGCGTCTGCGGGTCATGATTTAACCAGGATGCCGATAAGTTCAGTAAAGTTGCAACAAATTCGCAGATTCGTGTTTTCCGGATCAATAACTCATGACCGAAACATTGTTCCTACACAAATAGCACCTCTTTTCAACCGTCGCAATGTATACAATCACCTACAACCTTATTTTCCTAAAAATTAGCTTTCCTACGCGCTGGACGCATTATATGGAACTCTATGCGCAGGCGGCAGAGACCGATCCTTAGGGACCGTCTACAAAGAGCAAAACACGAAAACCAATACTACAAAAGCTGCCAATAACTTATCTCTAAATCTTTATACTGCCATCAAACTCAGATCACACGTCACTGCTGTCCCGCTGGTTATACTACAACACTTATTGTGGTACAGTGCTTGTTGTCTTCCACTTTTTCTTCCTGTCTGTGGGCGGGGCCTTGGAGTTCAATTTTCCCGGGGTCTGCGCGCGCAACTAGTAGGCGGGGCTTATGTTTTACGTTGACGTCAAGCCGAAACGGCTAAAGACTCGTTCTAATAACGATTCATTTAAACAACAATGAGTCGACTCTTTTATAGATGAATCAATAGTTTTAAACACTGTGCACTTTCAGAATTAAGCCTCAGCTGGACATTTCACTTTACTTAGAGCTGTGTAACACACTGCATGGAAGGTCATTTTCAAAAATCCATAATATGGGCTCTTTAATCATTTGTTTCTAAATGGTCTGTCTCTAAAAGTGAGGGGAACATGCACTCTAAAAAACACAGTGTTAAAAACTACCCAAATTGGGTTGTTTTTAACCCTATTGCTGGGTAAATATAGGACAGAACACATCAGGGGTTAAATTAACCCAAGTAATTGGGTTATTATTTTCAACCCCAAAAATGGGTTGTTTTTTCTACCCAATACTTGGTTATTTTTACTTAAATAACAGGTTAGTTTGACCTAATTAATAGGTTATATTTTAAAATGTAATTTTTAGCTTTATTTTAAAATCTTTAGGTGAATATAGTTTTAGCTTTATTCATTTTTTGTTCCATTACATGTGTTCAGCACATTACACTCTGTAAATACACTTCACCTGAGAGATCATACAAAACTAAATACAAATTATGAACTGCATTCGAAACAATTTGTTTCATATTTATGGGTTGCCTGTAAACATTTATTATAATAATAATAATAATTATTATTATTATGGCTGGGAGTTGATTTGACCCAAAGAGCTGGGTTGATGTGCCTGTGTGGTGCTAGGGTTACATTGATTCAAGTCTTATAAATTATTACCCAGAAAATAACCCAAGTTTGGGTTACATAGCACAACCAAAAAAACACCCAAGACTCTGAAAATAACCCCCAAAAATTACCCAAATGCCTCAACTCAACATTTGGGTAGAAAAAATAACCCTGGATTTTTTAGTGTGTATCCTCCCCGTCGCCACTGGTTGCTACGCCGCTGATATTTGGGTAAAATCAAGTTAATGATAATTACAATACAATTTATTATAGCTAAAGCACAAGCATTTCTACATTAAATCATTTTACAATGGACACCGCAGGCTACTTTTCCAACACCTCATACAACACGGCTCAAAACGAGTCTAAGCTTGAATTTCTTATATCATGTTAACAAGGAATCCTTCAGAATGGGTCGTTTTTTACAGAATATGCCAAAAATGACAGAATATGAGCTTCAGTCACACAAACACACGCGCGCACACACATACACGGCTGTACGCGCGCGCGCTGCTGACAGGATCCAGCTTGCAAAGTTCGATTAAGTTCACAGAGTCGGTTCATTCTGACGGTTCATAGCTGGATCAGTGTTCCTAGAAGGCAATGCGTTTCAGTGGGATTTTTTCGGTTACCAATGTGGGTTATAGAATGGTTTTATTGACTCATGCTAACGTTAGCGTCTAAAACACAAACAACAATATCGCTATTGAAATATTGAATTACACTTGAGCAAACAAGTGTTTAATTAGACACCGTAGATCAAAACCTTCAGCTTAGAATACTGATTTCAGAAAAATTGCTCCAAAAACAAAATATAAATCATAGTAGTGTCAAATTTTAAGAAGGAAAAAAAATTCTCTTCACTCTAAAACAGAACGACAATTATGGTGATTTAAGAATCGGCTCGACTGACTCGCTATAAGGAATCGGTTCAAACGAACAATTCGTTCGCGAATCGAACGCCACTTACACGGAGCGGTCGAACCCCTCCCAGTTACTCCGGTGGCTTTTGCCACGAACATCAGCCAACAATCTCCAAATATGCGAGAGTTGAGATGAAATAGGGATCGAGAGCGTCTGATCTGATGTCTGAATGGTTCCCCGAGGATGTGAGAGTCACGGATGCGGCGATCGATGAGTGTTTCTGTCGCAGGTAAGAGACAAACGCATGTCGCCTGTTGCTCAGCCGCACGTAAACACACACATGACAGACACCGATATGCGTTCATCTGCCACACATATGCAATTCACATGTTCACAACCGCACACAGATCATTCACGGTGCCAAACGAGCGGATTGTACGTGCGTCAGCCGCTGTTTGTCTGCGAGTCAATTATTGCACACGTTTCAAATGATGTGCACCTTATGAATAGCGATTGACAGGCTTGTATTATTAATGCACGCACCTGGAGGGTCTGATTTATCCGAACCAACCATGCACCAACAACTTATTAGCAGTTATTGATGCATCTCTTATGGTACACCTAATGATCTTGTTTATTGAATGCTATAATTCTCCAGGTTCGCTGTAGGGTGTGGAGACTGAAACCTTAGATCGAGTGCAGAAAAGTTCTCTTCATCACTTAGCTTTGTGATTTGGAGCTGTCTCTGAGTGCTCAGGATGCTGAAATCGCCAGGAGAAGGTGATGCTGCTTTGATCGCACCGGAAGGGTCAGATTTCATGCCAGAGCCGGTGGGATTAAATCAGGGATAATGCATTGGAAGAGCTGTGATGCTGCTCATGTCTGATTGGATTATTATATTTGACACGAGACGCTTTTAAAGGGGACCTACAATGCAAAGATCACTTTCAGAATGGGGTTTAAACGCAGATGTGTGCGAATGAAGCATAAAATAAAATAATTGTATTTATAAAAACAGAAACACTTTGATTGGCATTCTCGCTTTGTACTTGTCATCCGAGGTGGAAAGCCCCGCCCATTAGTGACCATCTCTCTCTCTTTCTCATTAGCATAGACAGCCCTGAGTGAGAAGCAGCCGTCCGCTGTTAGAGATTTCAGATTTTTAGGATGAACGAATGAACACAATCTCCACAGACTACCTTCTTCTCAGAGACATCACGTTTTCAGGTGTAGCTCCGCCCTCTTCTGAAAAGAGCGCCATCTCATTTGCATTTAAAGCGACAGTCATTATATTTGAC
>CAIGQQ010002490.1:1721363-1733126 GCA_903798035.1 Danio albolineatus
ATATTTGGATGAATGATTGGATTTGGAGTTAGGTAAGTGGATGGATGGATGGATAGTTGGATTTGGACTTATATAATTGGATGGATGGATTTGGAGTAAAATAATTGGATGGATGGTTGGATAGATGGATTTGGAGTTAGATAATTGAATGGATGGATGGATGGTTTGATAGTTGAATCTGGAGTTAGATAATTAGGTGGATGGATGCTAGAGTGATGACATAGACAGATAGATGATTGATGGATAGTTGGATATAAAGTCAGATAATTGGATGGATGGATATATGGATAATTGGATTTGATGTTAGATAATTGGATGGATGGACGGAGGGGTAGTTGGATTTGGACTTGGATAATTGGATGGTTGGATAGTTGAATTTGGAGTTAGATAATTAGATAGATGAATGATAGACAGAGTGATAAGACAGACAGATGATAGTTGGATATGAAGTCAGATAATTTGATGGATGACTGGATAGTACAGCTAAAGATAGACAATAGATGGATGTACAGTAAAGATAGACAATAGATAAATGATTAGATGTATAGTTTGTGGATCAGTAATAGTTTATAAATGATGCATCAGTCGATGATAGTTTTAAATGTTATTTTCTTTGTTGTTGTTGTTGTGTAGAATCTGCTGTTAAATATAGTGCATGTACCAGATGAAATAAGTGAAATCTGCATGTGTTGGCCACTGGTGTTTCTCTGGTGTGTTTGGTTAAACTGGTTCTGGTTTGTCAGGTGTGGAGGACTCGTGCCGGTCTGTATTTTACCTTGAGTTGGATGGTAAGCGTAGTCTGCATGTGCAGCGTGTACTACTAATACATCATCTGCATCACACAGCACGCATGCATGTCTCAGCGTCTGCATGACTGAAGTGCAGGACTGTTCTCCAGGTACGCCTTAGACCTCAAACTAACCGTGTATGTGTATGTGTGTGTGAAGTATCAGGACAAGTACAGTATAAATACAATGGAAACCTCTTTGGATGTGTGTCTGTGTGTGTGTGTGTGTGTGTGTTATCTTGTATTCCTAATGTTATGGGGACCAAATATTCCCACTAGTATAGCTACTGTATACCCGTCAGATTTGACCTCATGGGGACCAAAAAAAATCCCCATGACATAACAATTTACTGGTATTGCTATAATAGTGGGTTTAGATGAATCGAATATACACTCTGTACAATATAAACATCATTGCAGCTATGGGAAGGCCCCATAAAGATACAGGGAGTGCAGAATTATTAGGCAAGTTGTATTTTTGAGGATTCATTTTATTATTGAACAACAACCATGTTCTCGATGAACCCAAAACACTCATTAATATTAAAGCTGAATATTTCTGGAAGTAGTTTTTAGTTTGTTTTTAGTTTTAGCTATTTTAGGAGGATATCTGTGTGTGCAGGTGACTATTACTGTGCAGAATTATTAGGCAACTTAACAAAAAAACAAATATATCCCCATTTCAATGATTTATTTTCACCAGTGAAGCCAATATAACATCTCAACATTCACAAATATACATTTCTGACATTCAAAAACACAACAAAAACACATCAGTGACCAATATAGCCACCTTTCTTTGAAAGACACTCAAAAGCCTGCCATCCATGGATTCTGTCAGTGTTTTGATCTGTTCACCATCAACATTGCGTGCAGCAGCAACCACAGCCTCCCAGACACTGTTCAGAGAGGTGTACTGTTTTCCCTCCGCAGGTAAATCTCACATTGATGATGGACCACAGGTTCTCTATGGGGTTCAGATCAGGTGAACAAGGAGGCCATGTCATTAGTTTTTCTTCTTTTAGACCCTTTCTTGCCAGCCACGCTGTGGAGTACTTGGACGCTGTGATGGAGCATTGTCCTGCATGAAGATCATGTTTTTCTTGAAGGATGCAGACTTCTTCCTGTAGCACTGCTTGAAGAAGGTGTCTTCCAGAAACTGGCAGTAGGACTGGGAGTTGAGCTTGACTCCATCCTCAACCCCAAAAGGCCCCACAAGCTCATCTTTGATGATACCAGCCCAAACCAGTACTCCACCTCCACCTTGCTGGCGTCTGAGTCAGATGGAGCTCTCTGCCCTTTACCGATCCAGCCACGGGCCCATCCATCTGGCCCATCAAGACTCACTCTCATTTCATCAGTCCATAAAACCTTAGAAAAATCAGTCTTGAGGTATTTCTTGGCCCAGTCTTGACGTTTCAGCTTGTGTGTGTTGTTCAGTGGTGGTGGTTTTTCAGCCTTTCTCACCTTGGCCGTGTCTCTGAGTATTGCACACCTTGTGCTTTTGGGCACTCCAGTGATGTTGCAGCTCTGAAATATGGCAAAACTGGTGGCGAGTGGCATCTTGGCAGCTGCAGGCTTGACTTTTCTCAGTTCATGGGCAGTTATTTTGCGCCTTGGTTTTTCCACGCTTCTTCCCTGTTGACTATTTTGAATGAAACGCTTGATTGTTGGATGATCACGCTTCAGAAGCTTGGCAGTTTTAAGAGTGCTGCATCCCTCTGCAGGATATCTCACTATTTTTGACTTTTCGGAGCCTGTCAAGTCCTTCTTTTGACCCATTTTGCCAAAGGAAAGGAAGTTGCCTAATAGTCCTGCACACCTGATATAGGGTGTTAATGTCATTACACCACACCCCTTCTCATTACAGAGATGCACATCACCTAATATGCTTCATTGCTTGTAGGCTTCGAGCCTATACAGCTTGGAGTAAGAGAACATGCATAAAGAGGATGATGTGGTCAAAATACTCATTTGCCTAATAATTCTGCACTCCTTGTAGATGTGTGTGTATGTACAGGTTTATATGGGTTACAGGGACACAAAGTTGTATAATGACATAGGTATAACCGCTTGTTCTCTACTAAGGTGGTTTACAGGGTCACACCTCGTGTCCCTGTAAATCAAAATGCTTAAAAATCACACTTAACAGCGTCTTTCGAAATCGAAAATTGTCCACACGTCTCCTGCGAGGGTTGGGTTTAGTTGCAGGGCCATGTATTAAGCGGTTTTTAATGGACAAAATACATTATACCTATGCAGAGTCCCTCTAAACCATGTATTCGAGTTTGTGTGTGTGTGTGTCTGTTTAACCTCCAGCTTCAGTCCTCTGTTCACAATCACTGCACACTATCCTCGAGGAGCTCAACGCTGGTTAATCATTTCCTCTCTGTTAAAGTCAAGCTACATTTATAGCCGTCTGACAAATGCCAGTTCCTGCACGCCGTCAGTAGAGCAGGTTTATGTGTGTCATGTGTGTGTCGAAAGCCTGAGGTGCGTTTACTGGCACTGCATATTCATGTATTTGTGCGCGTATGGCATGACGCATCAATCATTAATGTAAAGGCACTGGAAGAACACGAGGCACAGGGGTTTACCTGACATTCAGGTTTGCAGAAAGTTGTTTATTTCTGTATTGTGCATGGTTTATATTTTTCTCACAGGGATTAACCACATTGAGTTATTGTTTAAAGCCATAACGACTTCATTATCATCTCAGACATCATGAGATATCCAGTAACTCGGTCATCATTTACTCACCCTCATGTTCTTGGAAGCAGAAACGTCATAATAGTGTAATGATTTCATCATAACTACATTTTATTTTTAGCAATGGATGATTTGAGTGCTGAAGTGTATATTGCACAAGTGATATGATGCCATAATTTAATGCATCTTATTTTGTACATTGTTTTGGAATGGCTGCAACCTTTTACTATTCCTGTATTCTTGTGTAATTTATGACTAGGCCCACAGAATCTGTGCGCGCAGAATTCCAGCGATTTTTAGCCCGTCATTGATTCTGTTTATTTACTGGTGTGTGTACATTTATATTTATTCAGTTTTTACAATTAATTTCAATAACAATAATATTCACTAATATGAAAATGTTCAAATGATTTATTCACAATACAGTTCGAGAAGTAATATTTTTAGAATATTTTATAGCCTTTTAGAAGATATTTTATATGAGAGACTTGCTTTGTTTACAAAATAAGAGGATCTAATTGGACTCGCATTGTAAACATTAAATAAAAGCTACAAAGGTATTACTTTTTATTTCATATATTAAAGTTTTAGTTATGATACTCCTGAAATCATTCCGCTTAAATCCACAGATTTTTAACAAAATTCTGCGCAGAAATAGCAAAAAATGTCCACAGATTCTGTCTAGCCCTAATTATGACACTAAGTTTTGGGTTGTTTTTTGCCTAGCTTTCCCAATTTTTTAAATCAGCCATTTGCTTTTAAACATTACTTAAGACAGGGGATCTATGGATAAGTTTAGGGGAAAATAGTTTTAAATAAATCTGATATATATTTTTTTTATATTAGATGCATTATTAAAAATTAATGTTTGAAATAAACATATTATAAAAATACTAATAAATAAACATGCAGTTAGGGGTTTTATATAGAAAAATAAATGGCGGTGAAAAAAGTTTAATTCATGCGACTAAATTTACTCATTCATTTTCTTTTCGGCTTATTCCCTTTATTAATCCGGCGTCGCCACACTGGAATGAACCGCCAACTTATCCAAGATATGTTTTACGCAGCGGATGCCCTTCCAGCTGCAACCCATCTTTGGGAAACATCCATACACACTCATTCACACACATACATTATGGACAATTTAGCCTCCCAATTCACCTGTACCGCATGTCTTTGGACTTGTGCGGGAAACTGGAGCACCCGGAGGAAACCCACACAACCACGGGGAGAACATGCAAACTCCACACAGAAATGCCAGCTGACTTCACGCGGCTAAATAAAAATAATAATTGAATATAGATTCAAACTCATTAAATGATCAATAATAATAACAGTACAAATAAATAAAGGATGCTTACATGCATACTTAATAAAAAAATAGATCTAAAAATAAAAATGGATTAATATAAACAATCTTTGAAAATGTAAACAATTAATTATAAGAAATTATGTCTGCACCAATAGCCTAGTAGTTAATGCGTTGACACATAGCGCCGAGGTGCTTGCGGCGACCTGAGTTCGATTCCCGGCTTGAGGTCCTTTGCCGATCCTTCCCCTATACCTGCTCCCCACACTTTCCTGTCTGTCAATCTCCACTGTCCTATCAATAAAGGTGAAAGCCCCTAAAAAAAAATATAAAAAAAATAAATAAGAAGAAATTAAATACATAATTGGAGGAGTAGGGTCCGTGTTAAAATTCAAAAATACAAAATAATGCAATTTAAGTCCTACAGGTATTTTTAAAACAAATGTTTGAAATATTTATATTATTAAAAAAACAAATAAATTAATAAATATGTTAGAGGTTACATGGAGAAAAATACTTGGTGCAGAAAAAAATGTCAAGATGATTCATGCGCTCATACTAAAATAGTAATTAAAAATAGATTAAAATGCATTATAAATAATAAAAATGAATAAACGAATGCATACTTAATTGAATAAAAAAGTAGTAATAATAATAATAACAATAATAATAATAATAATAATAATAATAATAATAATAATAAAAGCAATACATTAGAAATGGATTACAAAAAACACATACACACACACACACACATATATATATATATTCATTCATTCATTTTCTTTTCGGCTTAGTCCCTTTATTCATCAGGGGTCGCCATAGCAGAATGAACCACTAACTATTCCAGCATATATATTTTACACAGCGGATGCCCTTCCAGCTGCAACCCAGCCCTAGGAAACACCCATACACACTCATTCTCACACTCATACACTGGCCAATTTAGCATATTCATTTCCCCTATAGCGCATGTGTTTGGACTGTGGGGGAAACCGGAGCACCGGGAGGAAACCCACACCAACACGGGGAGAACATGCAAACTCCACTCAGAAAGGCCAACTGACCCAGCCGAGGCTCGAGCCAGCGTCCTTATTGCTGTGAGGCGACAGTGCTAACCACTGAGCCACCTTATCACCATCAAATCAGTTTAATTAAATAATATGCCTGTATGTGGGTCATATAATAAGGCGTTTGCTCTTCTGCTGTCTGCAGGTCAGGTGAAGCAGGTGGATCCAGAAACTTTCAGCTTCTTCTACAACTTCTGGAAGGAAACAGAAGCGGCGGCGCAGGACGTGGATCTGCCGGCCGTCGTGTTGGAGCATCTGGAGAACGATGAGTGTGTTTATAAGGTTTCGTCATCCGTTAAAACCAGCCACGGCGTGGGGAAGATCGCAATGACCCAGCGCAGACTCTTCCTGCTGACGGAGGGACGACCCGGATACGTGGAGATCACCAAATTCAGAGACATCGAGGTGAAGAGGCTGGATTATTAGCCATTCTGAATGCTTTTACCCCCAATTTCTGTTTAACAGAGAGAAGATTTGATCAACACATTTATAAACATTATAGTTTTTTTGTTTGTTTTTTGAACTGTGTTTTTATTAGTTTTTGTAAACATAGTACACAAATAACATTTACTTTAGAATGTTTACAATCACAAAAAAACAACAAGAAAACAGATAAAAAATAATAATTTACAAAAATTATAATACTAGATAAATATTAGTGACAGCTTATAAATAAATAAATAAATAAATAAATAAATAAATAAATAAATAAATAAATAAATAAATAAATAAAATGGAAAAGTAAATAAATAAATAAACTCAAAAATACATGTTATAACTATGACAAAGCCCCTGACAGCAATTCAAAAATCAAGTAAGTACGTTTCGATTAATGCCCAATTCTGTTGGAAAAGGTCTAATTTCAGCTGCAAATCTGCAGTCATTTTCTCAAATATATAAATCTGTTTCAGCCTCTGTGGCCATTCTGTCAAAGTGGGTCTTCATCCAGTTCACTGTGATTATCTTCTTAGCTGTTATTAATAATACATGTAGTGCAAATAGGTGAGACTTACTGAACTGATCAGGGGGGAAGCCATCAAGCAAAAAAAAAATACTGGGTGCATTGGTATGTCATATCCTAAAACTTTACTAACCTCCTGCCAATACACTTGTATTTTGGGACATTCCCAAAATATGTGAACATAGTCCCCTAATTCTCCACAATCTTTCCATCATTGTGATAATTGTATAGAATTATCGAATTTGGCGACCACTAATCGAACCCTGAAGAACCTCATCTTCATCTTCCAGTCGAACTCCTTAAACATGATAGTTTTAATAACTCGTCTCTAATAGCTGATGTCTTTTCTCTTTGCCATGATGACAGCACATAATATTATGGCCCGTTTCCACTGAGTGGTACGGTACGGTTCAGTGTGTTTTTAAGGCTGTTTCCACTGTCTAAAAGCGTACCGAACCGTACCAGTTTTTGGTCACCCTTTGGTACCCTTTGCAAAAGGCGGAGCTAGACACGCAGCTGAAATCTATTGGCTTACAGAGATACGTCATTCGCTTGCACAACAAGCCAGAATGACAACAAAGGACCTGCCATGTTTAAAAAAAAAATCTTACAGCGAAACAATATATACACATAATAACGAGCCATGGTCGACCCGAGCTCAAACAAACCTTGTCGTCGTTTTGATGAACAGCCACAAAGCCAAGAAGAAGAGCAGATTTTCTCCTGTGCCCCGTAGTTTTTAACGAGCGTGTCTAAAGCACGAACGGTTTCGCTTTCTCACTTGCGCTCGCATGCGCGTCTATATCTGAAATAACAAACTTCTTGAGCTGATGATAATAACGTGCGCTTGATTATTGACGTGCTTTTGAAACCCGATCCTTTCAGAAACAGACAAACGCGAGACTGACGCCTGCAGAAACAAAGGAGAAGCCGGAAAACACAAAGGAGCAAATGATTCTTTCAGCAAACATGAAGAAACTGCTGCGTTTAACTATTATCATCCTCTTCTGGACTATTATGAGCTGGGAATGATGGAGTTACTCTCTAACAGAGGCTACATGTGCTGGTGGAGATTACACACACAGATGAGAGCTCTGCACTGACTGTGGGCTATATCTCCTGCTGTTTCTGAACCTAAATAAGGACTAAATGTCTGCTGTGTGTAGTGTTTCTGTAACTGGTAACATATCAGAGACTGTAAGGGGCTGTATGTGTTCATATATGCTGCATTTATTTATTTATTTGATATAATTGCAGACATTAGGCTATTTCACATCATTGATCTGCAGTTATAATCAGATCATGTTCATAGAGAGGTCAGTAATGAACATTTATACACCAGTGTTTATGTGTATAATAAAGCCTCTGTGTTGTGAGAAGTGCTCCTCATATGATATGTGAGCGACCCGTACAGCTTTACTGTAGACATTTCCTCCAGTGAGAATGACGTCGACTGAAACTTTCTGTCGTACACCACACACACCAAAAGAGTACCCTTTAGCAGTGGAAACGCAAGCCTGATGAAGGTGACTCGTACCGACCCGTACTGTACCGTACAGGCCATTAGACTAGATATTCTTCAAGACACTAGTATTCAACTTAAAGTGGCATTTAAAGGCTTCACTAGGGTAATTAGGGTAATTAGGCAAGTCATTGTATAACAGTGGTTTGTTTTAGAGACTATCCTAAACTAATATTGCTGAAGGGGGCTAATAATATTGAGCTTAAAATGGGTTAAAAAAATTAAGAGCTGCTTTTCTTCTAGCCGGAATAAAACAAATAAGACTTTCTCCAGAAGAACAAATATTATAGGAAGTCTGGAAAAGTGTCAGAGTGACGAAAGAGTGTGCGTGTGTGGGGTTTTTTAGTGTTATTTTGATAAATAATGCATTCACGAGTGATCCTGTTTTCTTGTCATCATCCAGGACGTAAGGATTTCCTCTGCCCCGTTTCTCCTGCTGAGGATCCCGTCGCTGAAGATCAGGACGTCCCTCAGGAGGGAGTCGTTCGAGGCCAATCTGAAGTCTGAGTGTGACCTCTGGCACCTGATGATTAAAGAGATGTGGGCCGGGAGGAAGATGGCGGACCAGCACAAGGTTTGAGCATTGCAATAATCTGTGAGAATAAGCTCATTGTTATTTGTGCATGTTATGTTATGCAGAATGTAACGCCTAACATTGCAGATGGTGTCAGTATCGCTCAAAGTTGTTTAGAGTTGAATATTTAGAGATGGTGTGACACGACCATAGACTGTATAAGATATGGACGTAGTATCTGTGACGTCACCAATAGGTTTATGAAGAACCCAAAAGAAGCTACCAGTAAACGTGCCCAACTGTCACCATTTTGTTCGTGCGTCATCACACCAACCGGGGCATACCAAACAAGGGCAAAGAGGCGGAGCTACGGACATACTGGCATTTGGCTTAGACGGGCTTTCTGATAGGAGAAACGCTTAATACTTCATTACCTGCGACTCGTTTGTGTTCTGACCACATGTGCTTGGTTGTACACTATATCAATAAAGTGTTTAGCCTTTTAAAAACACTGCTGTAATACACTTAGCCACTAAACATCGTTCTTATGACGTTTTTCTACAGGAGGATGTGAATCACTTCCAAACACTTAAATATAGTCTGTGTTAGTAAATGCAAGAATGACAACACTTCAGACGACTGTTCTAGAGCCTGCAGCTCATCAATCTGTCAGATTCTGGAGTTCATTACAGCCCTAAAGAACATTTATAAATTATCTTAAATAAAGCAAATACATTTATAGATATGGTATATAAGTATATAATGTCACTCACCTGGGAAACGGAGGCCACGTGAATGGTTTGTGAGCACGATTAAGTGCACACAGCATGCCATATCATCTGATAATTGTAGGAAATAATCTCAAAAGGCAAGTGACTGTGTAAAGCCACATAAAACAACACAAAAAATACCATGAATATGCCGAGTTCAGCAGCTAATCAGCAGGAATCAGCTGAGGTGAAGGTGATCAGCAAGACCTAGCTGTCGCTCAAGTAGCCACACCCTTAATTATGCAGACTTAATATAACTTAATATAAACAAAACGGATGAGTTATAAATAAATTCAACGCCCTCACAGTTGTCATGAAGGGTAATATCAGCTGTATGAACCAAAATCGCTCTTTGTACCAGGCTGTAAACACCTTTTTTTTCTGCTGTGAAGTCGGCCTTTTTAACAGTGGGCTCATTAGTAATGTGCTCGACTATGGAGCCAGGACTAGTGGAATTTCGATGAACTGCAGTTTAAGTTACTTCCGTATTGGCTTCCCGAGGGAGAGCGGGAGGTTACCGCTTGGACACAACGTGCACCTTTGTGTGCCTTTGATGTACCCCTTGATGCTTCTTATATCCTTGTCGCAGCACTAGTGGCATAGAAATTCATATGCTGATTTGGTCTCGTCCATACCGGTTACATAGGTACCAGTGCCATAATGGCACCGGGTTTCGGTACCCAACCCCACTCAGGATGTACTTTTAATAATGTTAATGAGGATTAACTGAGCATCCTGGAAAAGAGAGGAAGAGAGAGCACAGATTAACACACAGACACACACACACAGACAGACATGCGTTCGTATTTGTGAAATGTGGGGACATTACATAGGCTTCCATTCTTATTATACTGTACAAACTGTATTGTGTATCGCCCTAACCCCACCCCATCCCTAAACCCAAGACTGTGTGCAGTTTTACTCTCTGATTAAACTCATTCTGTGGGGTTTAGAAGCTTTTTGAGACATGAGGACGTCAGCAGTGTCCTCATAATTCACCTCCTTTTTGTAATACCCGTGTCATTCCCATGTCATTATACAGATCTGTGTCCTGATTGGTCCCAAAAACACACGCAGACACAGACACTCCTGAGCCCCAGGTTAAGAGTCTGACAGGCAGATATATGAGAAAGACAGAACAACTATAACCCGAAACTAAACCCAACACACTGAAACTGCTCTTCTTTTACACACAGTCCTGCTTTTGTTACAGTAAATGATGATCAACGAGAACTGCAGCACTAAACACTGCACATCAATTATACTTAGAACAAAAGACACAAGTTTATTTTAACATTTATTGCAGCAGCAGCAATGTACACACACACACACACACACGCAAAACCTGCCGGAACTACTTTAGCTGTGCATTTATCTGAAAATAACACCTCAGAGTGACCATCAGCCAATCAGAATCACGCATTCATCAGCCCTGTACTATAAACACTGAATAAAGCCCATAATCATTACCCGAGGGGAGCATTTTCATAGTAGTTTATGCTGCACTGCGCAGCTGCGACGTCAAAGAAATAGAAACTGTTTCTAAAATAGTCATTAGACAAAGTGTTAATCCGTGCTCTCTGTCTCTCTCCTGCAGGATCCTCAGTTTATGGAGCAGGCTTTGACTAACGCTCTTCTGATGGACGCTGTGGTGGGCAGTCTGCAGTCTCAGAAAGCCGTCTACGCCGCTACTAAACTGGCCTACTTTGACAAGATGAAGTCTGAGGGTGTGTTTCAGTCAACACGTGCTGTCTGAATAAACTCTAGGCCCTCAGGATTTAATATCGGGCCTCTATTGTAAAACTCTACGTGCATAAATAAACACATTGGTGTTTTCTGTCAATATATGAATTAAAATTAACTTTAATGAATTATTACTCATTTATATAAACATTTTTTGCAACATTTTTGTTTTATAGTTAAATTTATAGTAAATATACTGTTAAAGATCCACATTGTGTTAAATATATTCTACATTTATTGATTGATTGATTGATTGATTCATTCATTCATTTATTCATTCGTTGATTGATTGATTGATTGACTGTTTGATTAATTGATTCATTCATTCATACATTCATTCATAGATTTATTGATTGATTGATTCATTGATTTCAT
>CAIGQQ010002490.1:1734444-1746957 GCA_903798035.1 Danio albolineatus
ATTTAACAAATAAAATCAATAAAACAATGATCAAGGAGTATTAAAAGCGAGAGAGAACAGATAGGTCTTTAAAACAGACTTAAACACAGAGGTGGAGGGGGAACGTCTGATGTGAATTGGTAGACTGATCCAGAGTTTAGGACCAGCAACAGCAAACGCTCGATCTCCTCGTTTTTTAAGGCGCGTTCTGGGGACAGTGAGTAGATTGAGTTCATGGGATCTCAAGGTTCGAGAGGGAGTATACGGACAAAGCAGATCTGTGAGGTACTGAGGAGCAAGATTATTGACAGCTTTATAAACGAATAATAAAATTTTAAAATCGATTCTGTATTTAATGGGTAACCAGTGAAGTGCAGTTAATATCGAAGTTACCGACTCACGCTTGCGGGTGCCAGAGAGAAGTCTAGCAGCCGCATTTTGTACCAGCTGCAGGCGAGAGAGAGAAGACTGAGAAATACCAAAGTAGAGAGAGTTACAGTAATCCAGACGTGTTGTTATGAAGGCATGAATCAATGTTTGAAAATTTCTCTGTGATAAAAACGGCTTGACTTTAGACAGTTGTCTGAGATGGTAAAAGCAGGATTTTACAACACTACTGATTTGTTTGTCAAATTTTAGGTTTTCATCAAACATAACACAAAGATCTCTTGCACACTGGGTGATATGTGTGGCCAAAGATCCCACACTGACATTTAAGAGAGAATTTTCTTTGTGCCCAAATACAATTACTTCAGTTTTATTTTTTCGTTTAAATAAAAAAAATTGCTTGAGAGCCAAAGTTTAAGTTCCTCTAAGCAAGCCAGGAGTGGCTGTAAGCCATTTACATCTTTTTGTTTTAGAGGAAAATACATCTGGGTGTCATCTGCATATAGATGGAAGGAAACTTTATATTTATTGAAAATGGAAGCCAGGGGGAGCATATACAGGGTGAACAATACATTCCCAAGGATTGATCCCTGTGGAACCCCACAGTTGAGTCAGATATGGAACCCCACAGTTGGGTCTATCCACCGGTGGTCAGATAGACGCGCACCGCTGCTGTCATAAATCACAAATGATCAGTGTTTTCAATCACCAGAGACTTATTTTAGGTTTCAAACACACATTAGCAGTAGCAGAACAACCCTTTACAGTTCATCAAATACACCACGGCTGTCTGTGGAAGGGGCAGTAATTACATTAAGCATGACAATGTGCTTCAGTATACACATTGTGTGGATAATCAGACATTCTGTGCTGTCCGTAACTGCACTTTTGTGCACGCGGGTCAGTTTAGGAACCGATCTGTTCACATTGCAGATCTGATATTGGCCACATTTATAACAGCAGTGTGAACAGCTATGCAAAACAATCAGATCTGAGAACAAATCAGATCTGAGCACTCGCAGTGTGAACGTAGCCTAAGAGAGTTAAAGTTATAAAACATTGCCACTTTTAAAAGAAATTAGTTTTCTCAGAGCATCTAACCTTTTCCAACTTTAAATGATATTTTGCATATTTTTTTAATAATAAAAATAATAACATAAGAATTTTATTTTTACATTTAATGCATTTTTTTGTTTAATAGTACTATAACATTATTATAACATTAATAGATGCATTACATTTTCTATTGGGGGATATTATTTTTAATTTTACTTATTATTAAATTTTTTATTTTATTTTGTGTGTTTTTTTTTTTTTATATTTAAATTTTTATTGCAGAGAGATACAATTCACAGCATCAGTAGACATACATCACTTATACAGCTTTTACAGTTTAAATTCCCCAATAGGGACCAAAAAGAAATCAAATTTCTTAATAACAGCGGTCGAACATATATTTTGTGTATTTATTCTTTTCTTTTCAATTTCATTCTGTTGACTTGAAGCCGTCTGACCTGGCATTTCCACAAGCGTGTCACTTCTGCGGTAGCTGCAGCAGTGTGTTGTGTAATGTGTATCTCCAGTGAACTCTTTACGTGCTCCAGTGTGTTTCTGCAGGCATGTAGAAGAACAGGTTTTCAGATTGTTCTGTGCAGAAACTGCTGTGGGCACGCTTCACACGCTCACTTATTTCCTCCGTCTATCCCCGCACCGCTCTCCTCAGGACAAACACACACACACTTACTGTCAGCTGGGAGAAATTACAAGATACTTCAGTGCTTTTTTAGTGTGTTTGATAAAGGCGTGAGTAGTAGTTGAACAAACATGAGTCCAGGCCACATCACAGGCTTGCAGAGTACTGTTCAAAAGCATGATCAGAAGAAGCTGCTTCGTCATGTGACTGATAGCAATCAAATTCTTCATTCTTTCAGTTGCATAATGTAAAAACACTGTCCGTCTGCTATTGGTTCAGCTCAATATAATGGCAGAAGTCAGATGTCTGCTGTGTGATACAATACAGCAATATCATAAAAGCTTTCAGGAAATCACACAGGGTAAATTCCAACTCAAATACCACAGAAAGAAGAAAACAAGTCATGTTTTGGGTTAAGAAAGCTGGTTTTGGATGCATTAGGATTTTAATTAATTAATTATCCTCCAAAATATTCTTTACAGGGCACCTATTTTACCTCTTTTTCAAGATTTAAGACAGGTCTTTTGTGTCTCCAGAATGTCTCCGTAAAGTTTCAGCTCAAAACACCTATCAGATTATTTCTTATATCTGTGAGCGTACTCGCACTATGCTATCCGAACTGTACTCAGGCCCGTTTCCCGGATCGTTTGAGAAGTGTGAGTTCTCTGAATCGGGCTCAGGCTCAGTTCAGTTGGCCGGCCCTGGCCCGGTTGGAAGAGGTGTGCCTGAGCGCGGTTCACTTGTAGTGTGAGTGCAAAGCACGCCTGAGCCCAAAACTGAAGATGCAACATGACTTTTAAGGGATTGTTTCATATGGGTTTATTAAGAATTCTTACTGTTTAATGAACACAAACTGTGGGAGATTGTTGTCGACACAAAACCCTCACTGCACCACAGCTGCGCCTTCAGCAGACCTCCTCATTCCTGCAGCACGAGGACGTCATTGTTTATGAGCGTCAGCAGTGGCTGATCTGTTCTGGGGAATATCTGACTGTGTGTCACTGCATATCAAACCACTGAAACCAGATAATGATAGAAAGAAATGTCCACTGTGCTGAGCGAGACGCTTCTCTGACACTGAACAGCGCATCATCCATGACGGAAGCGTGCTCAGGCCCGAATGTAATGTGAGTGCAGGCCGTCTGGGGTGACAGGAGACGGGGGAGGGGGGGCTGGCAAGCGTGCTTCGGCCAGGTTCAAGGCAACGGTACATAGTGTGAGTACGCCCTTACGGAATGTTGGAATTTTCTGCTCTGAACACACTGTCCACTGGTTCTCCCTGCCCACCGTTCCCACGTGCCTGTCAGAGTGTGCCTTTGATGTATTTGTTGTGGAATAATCCAAGCCTTTCGATGAATCTCACACAATGGCGTTACAAAGTTCACACACACACACACACACACACACTCTCACACACACACACACACACACACACACACACACACACACATAGTATGTGCATTTAACTTTGCACTGTTTTTACCCACAAATGTGACATGATAGACGTTAATATCCACTGCTGTATGGATATCTGTTATGTTAATGTACAAAGTAAACCTGATTTAGCGTCCACAAACTGGGATTGAAGCGTCTTCTTCTATAATTGTACTGCCACATGTTCGTGTGATGAAGTAAAGACGGTAAAATCGCTGTAATTCATTAACATGCACTGATTTAAACACGTGTTAAACTTGTGATGACTGATGATCACAGAGCGCTGAACAGATCTTTTAATCCCGGTTGCTTTGCACACGTCCTGTCTTGTTGATATGATTATACGCGTTACTACGGACACATGTTAATAAGTAGCTGTCAATCAATTCGGTGGGCGGGGAAACCACAATCCTATGTAAAGTTGCGGTGGGGGTCAAAATGGGAAAGATTTGGATCCTATTTTTACATCAGGAAATTAAAAAAAGAGACTTATTGTGTTTATATCACTCCAGTATGTCTGTGGACACACTATACACACAGTTCTGTCCAAACAGCTTACAAAAGATGATTTTCATCCTTTAATGTAATACCAAAAAAAGAGGCATTTATTGAAATTGCGAAATATTTATGATTCCAGTTAGACTGCCTTAAATTCATGAGCAATAATAATAATAATAATAATAATAATAATAATAAATGTGTATTATAGTAATAAAAATGAATAGGACCAATAGTCATTGATTATAAACGTGTGTATTTTTATTTCTATTTTATTTTATTTTGTTGAGGAATATGGTTTAGATTGTTTTGTTTGTTTGTTTTTTTACTATGACTTAGATGTTGTTTTTGTGAGGTTCACTTGATTATGCGTCACAGGACCAGCAGTTGAAACTCTTTGATGAAAGACCTCAAACCCCCAGAATCCCCTGCGGTGAGGAGTCAGTGACTTAGCGGGAGGATTTTACCACCAATCACAGAGAAACTAAAGCCACATGAAAGAGAGAGAGCCTTTCTATAATCATTACCAGACTTCTGAACCGTGTGTGTGTCTGTGTGCATGCATATATATATATATGTGTGTGCATGTGTGTGAGTGAGTGATTGACAGCTTAAAGACGCCTTTCATATGGAGAATGAAGTCATGTGCAATGCTCAGGTGTGAGTTTCTCACAGACTTCAACAGAGGGTCAAAATCTTGACAGTTCTGTGGGTCTCGTCTATCAAATCTGTGTATTATTTTGTTTTCTCTATTGGATTCGGGTCAGGTGATTGGCTGAGCCATTCCACAGCTTGATTTTCTTTCTCTGAGAGCATCTGAGAGTCTCCTTGGCTTTGTTTTGGATCATTGTCTTGCTGAAATGGTTTCATCTTCATCATCTGCTAGTGTAGATGTTGGACTGAAGCAGCTGATGTTCATTCACACTAAAGAAGGGCAGAGGGTTGCTGAAGAACTACTGAGAGATTTCAGCTGCTGTCTGGGCTTTCACTGCCCAACTACACCTTCCTTTCTTCATGTGTTCAATACTTTTTCCCTGCGTCATTTCATTTTATTACACAGAACTTAATTTGTAAACTAATTCGTTCTGTTGTCTTTGCATATATGGATTTCTTTGGTTGTTATGAAAATCTGGTGAAAATTTCAAGTCAACGGCACCTTTAGAAATATGTTTTCTGGGAAACATGAGGTGCGTCCCAAATCGCATACTTGTGCACTATTCTACGCCATTTTGTAGTATAAATAGTGTAAGTAGTACGTTCACACTGAAAACTCTACAAATAATAAGTGCACTTTAATGACCCGGATGATGCTCTCATTCCACCGGTAATATGAAGTGTGTAATGATGGACACTTCACACACTCAACAACCGCAGCTTTGCGCACGTAACGGAAGGGGCGGAGCTATCAGGCGCACATGTTGGAGAACTTTATTTATTTTGGACTGTGAAAGCAAAATTCTCCTACGAGAGTGATTACAGCGCCTCCCGATGGTGAATGCGGTTATACTCAGGTATTATTTGGTATTTTGGTAATTTATTTCACTAATTTGGCAACCGTCAAACATCATCTGGGAAACGGTTTGAACTTCCGCTTAGTAAAAAAGCCATTAGTGCTCCATTTGGGACAGCACTACATACATATACTATGCTGTTGAGTGTGTAAGTGCGTAAGTTCATAGTGGATAAGTGTATAGTGTGTCATTTGGGACGCAGCTATGGTGACGTGTTCAATACTCATTTCCCCCGCTGTATGTATACAGTATATATACACTTAGATGGCTTATAAAATGTGTGTGTGTGTGTGTGTGTTGTAGGTCAGCTGGGTGTGTCAGATGTGGACGGCGGTGGGAACCCGAAGCTGTGGTGTGCTCTGAGTGATGGGAAGCTGCTGGTGTTTGACGCCGCCAGCTGGTCCATGCAGCACAACTCTGTTCAAGTCGGGACGTCCTGTGTGGTGAGAAAGCTCTTCTGTACAGATCAGATTAAATAACCTTGAAGGATGACATATTCCTTACATCACACTTATCATCATCATCACCTTATCAGCCCTGAGAGCTTGGTTATGAGTTTCAGGAGGAAATACAGGGAGAATTTAGATAACATTATTGATTTTATTTGAGGAAATACACACGCACACACACTTTTCTTCTGAATTACAAACGTCATGTTTTTCCCCCAGATAATTATAATAGGACAAAATAACACTTTTTTAAAAGGGCGTCACGGTGGCGCAGTGGGTAGCACAATCGCCTCACAGCAAGAAGGTCGCTGGTTTGAGCCTCGGCTGGGTCAGTTGATGTTTCTGTGTGGAGTTTGCAAGTTCTACCCGTGGTTGTGTGGGTTTCCTCCGGGTGCTCCGGTTTCCCCCACAAGTCCAAAGACGTGGTATATGTAAATTGGGTAGGCTAAATTGTCTGTAGTGTATGAGTGTGTGAATGTGTTTGGGTGTTTCCCAGAGATGGGTTGCAGTTGGAAGGGCTGCGTAAAACATATGCTGGATAAGTTGGCGGTTCATTCCGCTGTGGCGACCCCAGATTAATAAAGGGACTAAGTCAAAAAGAATGAATGAATGAATGAACACTTTTTTAAATTTGTTGTCATTCATAATCAGGATTATTTCACCAAATAACGAGTTATTAACCATTCTGAAGTAAAAAAAACAACACAAAAATGTATTGTGGCGTCTAAAAATTAATATAGACACATCTGAATCTGAAAACATGACACTTTTTGTTTTGTTTTTTATGAAAAACTAGAATTACTCGAAATAAAACGTTTAATTCTTGCTAAACTTCTAGCTTTTATTAGTCGTTCTTGAATGTTGTTAAATGGAATTAAATGCATAAATAAAATAATTTAAAGGAAAAACATTTACGTAACAATTTTTTATTTTTTTTATTCATAATTTTATTTTTTATTTTCGGCTTAATGTCATTATTAACCTGGCTTTACCACAGCGGAATGAACCACCAACTTATCCAGCATATGTTTTACACAGCGGATGTCCTTCCAGCTGTCCTTCCAACACCCAAACACACTCATTCACACACACACACACACACACACACACACTACAGACAATTTCATTCATTCATTCATTTTCTTTTCGGCTTAGTCCCTTTATTAATCCGGGGTCGCCACAGCGGAATGAACCGCCAACTTGTCCAGCATTTGTTTTACGCAGCGGATGCCCTTCCAGCCACAACCCATCTCTGGGAAACACATCCATACATTCTCATTCACACACATACACTACAGACAATTTATCTTACCCAATTCACCTATACCACATGTGATCCAGCGACATTCTTACTAGGCCTGTCACAATAATCAATATATTGACTTATCGCACAATACATAGACATGACCTCAATCATTTTTGGTGATGCAATATCTATCGCCCATACGTAAAAAAACAATTCTTGCAACATTTTAGCTGATTGCACAACATCTCCATCTCTATTGGAGGTGTCAGTATGGTTACACCATAAATGACTGAAGTATATTTTGACGTAGGTGCCTGACAACTGAAAATACTGTAGATCTGGTAGCAGATATCAAAGCCTCTGTTACTTTTTACCTTGCATTGTTTTCGTTTTTTTGTTAATATTTATTATTATTTGTTTTGGATATGCGTTTTCACATTCCGATTCCGATGCCTGATCATTAAATTATTAAAATGATTAAATTAAATTAAATATTCTTAAGAACAAAATATGATGTGTTCTTTTGAATAGTGTACTTGCATTATGATGCTATTATATCGCCATTCTGGCATTATATAATGAGTGGCCTAAGATGGTCTTAAAATGACAATAATACCGTTTATCACGATATATTTTGGTGCAATATATCGTACAACCAAAAATAGATATCGTGACAGGCCTACTTCTTACTATGAGGCGATTGTGCTACCCACTGCGCCACCATGACACCATGTATTTTACTAATTTAGTTTATTATTATGACTCTGAAATATTTTAAGTGAAATGTTTGAAAAGGTGCCTTGTGGAGCAATTTTAGAATATTTATCTTTTATCAAACAAAAAGATTGTATATGACTCTTCTGTATTGTTAATATTTGAGTTTTCTTGTATGTTTAAAAAAAATGTTTACAATGTATGTTTAAGAAGCTGATATGATATATTGTATATTAAGTACATGTTTTTCCGTGAATATAGCCGATGTTGCTGATATGGCATTAAAACTTAAATAAATAAATATTATGACTCTGAGATATTGCTGAAAGAGCAGCATGATTGTGCAGTGTTTAATCAATAGATTTTAAATAGTTTTTATTAGTTGACAAATATAATAATATGTAGAAAAAGGACAAATTAAGTGCACTGCAGAAATGTTTTTCTTACTTAGTTTTTGTCTTGTTTCTAGTCCAAAAAGAAAGCATTTTCTAGACTGGTTAAAAATATAGTCTTGTTTTTAGAAATAAAATGTCAAAATTAAGTGAGTTTTTCCTTAAAAACAGGCAAAATAATCTTGTTTTCTCTTTGAAATAGATCTCCACTGACAGATTATTTCGCTTATTTTAACGAAAAACTTCATTTTGACATTTTATTTCTGAAAACAAGACATTATTTTCTAGAAAACGCTTCTTGATTTAAGAAGTTTTAGATATTTGGACTAGAAACAAGACAAGAACTCAAAGAAATAAGTGTTTTTTGCAGTGTGCTGTGCTCCCCCTGGTGTTGACTGTATGAACACACGCTCACACTGCTGTTTTCAGACGTGTATGCTGGCAGTGAATCAGCAGCAGCTGTGGATCGGCTCCAAGGATTCCTTCATCTACATCATAAACCCTCGCAGCGTCTCCTGCAATAAACAGCTGACGGAGCATCGCTGTGAGCTCACGGGTCTCGCCCTGGAGGAGAGAGCCGACAAATTCAGGTGACCACAGAGAACAACCAAATTATCTGTTTTGATTCATTTTTTTTTAAAATGCATTACTTTGAAACAAACTTTTTTTTAATATGTGATTATACACTCAACGGCCACTTTATTAGGTACACCTTACTAGTACCGGGTCGGACCCCCTTTTGCCTTCAGAACTGCCTTAATCCTTCATGGCAGAGATTCAACAAGGTACTGGAAATATTCCTCAGAGATTTTGCTCCATAATTGACATGATAGCATCACACAGTTGCTGCAGATTTGTCAGCTGCACATCCATGATGCCAATCTCCCGTTCCACCACATCTCAAAGGTGCTCAATTGGATTGAGAGCTGGTGACTGTGGAGGCCATTTGAGTACAGTGAACTCATTGTCATATTCAAGAAACCAGTCTGAGATGATTCACGCTTTATGACATGGAGTGTTATCCTGCTGCCATCAGAAGATGGGGACACTGTGGTCATAAAGGGATGGACATGGTCAGCAGCAATACTCAGGTAGGCTGTGGCGTCGACACGATGCTCAATCGGTATTAATGGACCCAAAGTGTGCCAAGAAAATATCCTCCACACCATTACACCACCACCACCAGCCTGAACCGCTGATACAAGGCAGGATGATCCATGCTTTCATGTTGTTGAGGCCAAATTCTGCCCCGAGCATCTGAATGTGGAGCAGAAATGGAGCCTCATCAGACCAGGCAACGTTTCTCCAATCTTCTTCTGTCCAGTGTTGGTGAGCCTGTGTGAGTTGTAGCCTCAGTTTCCTGTTCTTAGCTGACAGGAGCGGCACACGGTGTGGTCTTCTGCTGCTGTAGCCCATCCGCCTCAAGGTTGGCCGTGTTGTGCGTTCAGAGATGCTCTTCTGCAGACCTCGGTTGTAATGAGTGCTTATTTGAGTTACTGTTGCCTTTCTATCAGCTGGAACCAGTCTGGCCATTCTCCTCTGACCTCTGGCATCAACAAGGCATCTGCGCCCACAGAACTGCCCACAGCTGGAGATTTCCTCTTGTTCGGACCATTCTCTGTAAACCCTAGAGATGGTTGTGCGTTAAAATCCCAGTAGATCAGCAGTTTCTGAAATACTCAGACCAGCCCGTCTGGCACCAACAACCATTTTACGTTCAAAGTCACTTAAATCCCCTTTCTTCCCCATTCTGATGCTCGGTTTGAGCTGCAGCAGATCGTCCTCACCATGTCTACATGCCTAAATGCATTGAGTTTCCGCCATGTGATTGGCTGATTAGAAATTTGCGTTAACGAGTGGTTAAACAGGTGTACCTAATAAAGTGTATAAGCATATGTAACGCTGAATTGCAATCAGTCATTGCTTTGAGAGAACCATCACCAAGTGTTCACGATCAGGAGGTGATGAAGTTGTGTGTGTTTCAGCCAGACGGTGGCGTACTCGTGCAGTGAGGACTGCAATGTGATCGTGTGGGACGTTTCCTCACTCCAGGTCAGACGGCAGTTCCGAGTGTCCTGCGGCCGACTGCAGTCCATGCATGTCCACAACGGCATGCTGTGGTGCTGTGAGTTTTATGTTATGCTACATCCACGTTTAGTCATCAAGCAGACACTTTTGTCCAAAGTTTTTAGTCAAAATTATTAGCTCTCCTGTGAAAAGTCTTATGTGTTTTATTTAGGCTAGAATAAAAGTAGTTCTTCATTTTTTAAACCCATTTTAAGCTCAAAATTATTAGCCCCCTTCTGCAATATTAGTGATGGATTGTCTCTAGAACAAACCCATGTTATACAATGACTTGCCTAATTACCCTAACTTTACCCTGGTTAATCTAATACTTCAGGAGGGTTAATGATTCTGACTTCAGCTGTACATCACAACAGAAGAAAAGATTACAACTGCCTTTTCATGTCAACTCGGAGATTGTGTAAAGAAAGTCTTTGTTCTTGTGTGTCAGGTGGTCGTGATTGTGTGCTGGAGGTGCGCAGGAACGGCTCGGTTCACCGTCGGATCTCTCTGCCCGATCACCTGCTGAGCTCACCGAGGGGCTTCAGCAGTTTCCTGCTCTTTAATGAGGTAAGAAACAGCGGTTTGACATTTCCTCTGAGCTCATCTGAGTCCATTCAGCACATCATCAACACTCATTAACTCAAACGGCTAATTCAGCACACATGTGAGGTCATTTACAGCCCGTTTTAATGACTCTCGGCCTCTCTGATGAGACCAGCTCTGAGGATTTACAAGAAAGGAGATGCTAAAAAGTGTTTCCTGAAGCTTGAGATTTGTCAACAGACAGTGATTATGGCTATTTGTGGTCAATTCACTGCACGAAATGCTTTTCTTACTTAGATTTTTTGTCTTGTTTCTAGTCCAAATATTGAAAAGTTCTTAAATTAAGAAGTCTTATTTTAAGAAATAGTCTTATAGGTGCTGTAGGTGATCTGCCAAAATGCTAACTGGTTAGCATATTATCTTTGGACAGCAGGGGAGGAACTGTGTTTCAAAGCCTCCTGAAATTGCGAACGCACGCACCGCGACATGACAGCAGACAACCCACTAGTTCATGTCATTCGCCAGTTAGAAATGTAGTTAGTGGTTGGTCGGCGGCGTGCAGGATTACATTCGTTACTAAGCCACACTTACATGCTATTTCAGAGCAAATATTCAGAGTAGCGGTAAACTATATAGGGAGGTCATTGGTCAAAAATGAACCAATGTGAATATAAATAGCGCTGTTTCCTGATGTTTTGTTGTTAAACTAAATTTAAATCTACATTATCGATGCTGTAAAAGGACCTTATGAGGCTGAAAACAGTCACATCAATCTATCACTGGAAGATTTCAGTGGCTGAACAACACTACTGTGCATATAACCCATTCAGAACAACACAATCTACATCAGCTTTGTGTGACTGAAATAGTTTTAAAACATAACATCACCTGTCTAATTTCACACTGCATGACTATCTGGGCTAGCGTTTTGTCGCTGCTGTGTTTACACAACAAGATGAATCTGCGACAGGGAGTTTCACACTGCAGGACTTCAAAATAGGAAGAATCGACAACAACTTTGTCCAAACTACGCCTCACACCCAAAAACACGTAGTATAAATTTTGTTATTAACTACATAACGAGAAAGAAGCCTTTAGTGGGGTTCAGATGTCCATATTTGCTCATGAATTAGCAATTTCTCCTCAACTGTTTTATTGTTTGACCGGGTTGGGTTGTGATATTGCTCGCATGACACGTCAAACAGACACGGGGGCTCCTGCCAAACTTACACTCATTTTCCCTCCATTTCTTGTGTCTGAATAAACTGAAAATGAGCACTTTTAACTTCTCCTCATCCTCCCGCTGGCCTGCAGGTACCCACACTAGTGAATGCTGCTCTCTCATTGGCTGTAGGCGATCGCTGATGTTATTTTCAGTCAGATCACACGGCATGATTTGAATCGCCGACATCTCAATTATTAATAAAACGTGTTAAAGTTTTAGTGTTTTGAGGGATATTTAGCATATTCGGACCTACAGAAACTTCTGATTAGCCAACTGTGCATCTAATTTTGCTTTGCTTTTAGGCTATATGTGTATATAGACGCCTGTTTTACAAAGAAAAGTGTCTCGTGGACACTTGCGGTGTCTATCGGTGCT
>CAIGQQ010002490.1:1786957-1804457 GCA_903798035.1 Danio albolineatus
TCATGTATGTGCGCTCATATGTGTGCGTGAGTGTGTGTGCGCACATGTGAGTGTGTATGCAGGTGTGTGTGTGTGTGTGTGTGTGTGTGTGTGTGTGTGTGTGTGTGTGTCCTCCATCATTTGTCAGCTGCAGTTGACTGATGATAGCTGTGAGATGAGCTGTTATCCTCTCTCTGCTGTTGTGTTGTGTTGATCGGCTGCTGTTGAAGTCTGAATCAATCGTCTCTGCAGTTGTTGCTGTTTAAATCAATACTCCTGCTATCATCTTTCATTGTTTAAGCTCTGCTCTTAAGCCCAGTGAGCCGCCTAAGCGGAGAGCATTATCAGCCAGCGTCATCATCACAGATCTGTTCTGGTCATGAAGGCCTTCAGAAAGAACTCACAGGATAGTTCAGCTGTAGAGAGAGAATCCAGTGGGATAAATCTGGTGAACATTGCACACGCAAACATATTTACTTCAAATAAATGCAAAAGCATAATCATTTCAGAGCTATTATGGTACTTTTAAGTATAAATGAGATGATGTATCTGCACATCAGACTGAAGTAAGAGATATTGGTTAGTCAAAGGATGTATTTTATGCAATGTTGTTATAATATTTATTTTTTTTATTTCTTAAAATATATTATTTATAAGTTATTAATAATACTATTTATTATTTTGCTTTATTTTATTTTAGAATTTGATTTTATTCATTTTAATTATTATTATTATTATTTTAATTTTATGTTTTATTTCATTTAATTTAATTTAATTTTGCTTTGCTTTATTTATTATAAATTTTTTTGTGCTTTAGTTTATTTTATTTTCTATTTTATTTTTTATTTAAATATTACTTTTTATTTTATGCAGTGTTTTTATAATATTTATTTTTTATTTCTTAATATATTATTTATTAGTACTATTTGTTTATTTTATATTTAATTAATTATTTTAATTTAATTTTATTAATTTAATTTAATTTTATTTATTTTATTATAAATTTTTTGTGCTTTAGTTTATTTTATTTTCTATTTTATTTTTTATATAATTATTAAATTTTTAATTTTTTTTCTGCAATGTTTTATAATATTTAATTTTTTATTTCTTAAATAGTACTAATAAATAATATATTTTATTTTATATTTAATCAATTTTTTAATATTATTTAATTTCATTTATTTTATTTTATTTATTTTATTATTAATTTTTTGTGCTTTATTTTATCTTCTATTTTATTTTTTATTTAATTATTTTATTTTTTATTTTATTTTCTGCAATGTCTTTATAATATTTATATTTTTTATTTCTTAAAGTATATTATTTATTAGTTATTAGTACTTATTTTATTTTATCTTACTTTATTATAATAAAATAATGCAAACACACCAGTAAAATTTGTTCAGGTTATATAGATTGTATCAAATGCTGGTAACTTTTACATTCTTACGAACAGGATTAGAGACCTCAGTAATAATTAATATTAATAATTACAGTAGTCAACACCAATTCTAGTCTTAGGAAAGTTTTAATTTACCTTTTGGATCCAAATAATGACTCCTGTACTATCTCCAGGTTTAATTTTTTCCGTTTATTTATTATTTATTTATTAGTTTATTTAATATCTTAAAATAGATAATATATAGTATTTATTCTTATTTTTATTTTATTTTTTTAGTTAATTTAATCTAATTTTATTTTTGGTGCTTGACTGCAAACACAACACTATGATGTGTTTGGGTTGTATTGGTTGCAATCTTAAGGACATCATTATTAACCTCAGTATTAATCATTAATAGTAATAACTACAGTAGTCAACATCTGACTGAACATCACTCCTAGTCTTAGCACAGTTTGACTGCCACAAATGTCCACCACTGTATTCTCTCCCAGTTCATTTAGTTTCCCGTTTCCCAGATAGTCCAGTATTTGTGAGACGTTTCTGTCTCCTTGACCTTGGATCAGTGGTGCTGCATCAGCAAGCGTTTGCATGCTCTCCGTCACGCTGAGCATTCTGGGAAAGCAGCAGCCCCCTCTGGTGCGGCAGTGCATCATGGGTAGCAGGAGCAGAGCTTGTTTGATGTGTGCTCCTCAGAGCCCTTCACTGATATCATCTCAGATATGTGTGGACAGATACAGAAACCCTTTGAAGAAGCGTCTTCAGAGCTGAAACACACGTCCATCTCCTGATGAGCTGATCTGAATAGCAGAAAGAAGGAAATACAGGGATTCAGAGAGAAATGAGCAGGAGCAGGGCTGGATTGGGACAAAAAATCAGCTCTGGTGTTTTAGGCCAGAGCAGCCCACTGCATACAATCAAAATGTTATCCATCTGTGCACGGCCTTGGATATGTTTACCAGCTCATATTCTGTATAATGAGAGTTGAAACATTAAAAACTTAAAATGTAATTTATTATCGTAATTAAATGATAATCCACACTGGAAGTCCATCTTGTGTGTTTGTCTGTGTGTTTTAAGGGAGCCTATATTTAAAGGGTCACGAAACACCAGAACACATGTGTTTGAGCTGTTCACAGTCATATATGTGTCCCGCGCTCATTTTATTTTATTTTGTTTTATTTTGTTTTATTTTATTTTATTTTTTTATTTTATTTTTACATTTTTTTGTGCTTTATTTTATTTAATTTTCTATTTAGTTTTTTATTTAATTATTTTTTTATTTTCTGCAATGTTTTTATAATATAACATTTTTTAAATATATATTATTTATTAGTTATTAGTACTTTTTTATTTTATATTTATTTTTATTTAATTTTATTTATAACATTTTTGTGCTTTATTTAATTTTCTATTTAATTTTTTAATTAATTATTTTATTTTTTATTTTATTTTCTGCAATGTTTTTATAATATATTTTTTTTATTTCTTAAAATATATTATTTATTAGTTTTTAGTACTATTTATTTTATTTTATTTATAACATTTTTTGTGCTTTATTTAATTTAGTTTTCTATTTAATTTTTTATTTAATTATTTAATTTTTTATTTTATTTTCTGCAATGTTTTTATAATATATATATTTTTTATTTCTTAAAATATATTACTTATTAGTAATTAGTACTATTTATTTTATTTTAATTTATTTATAACATTTTTTGTGCTTTGTTTTATTTAATTTTCTATTTAATTTTTTATTTAATTATTCTATTTTTTTATTTTATTTTCTGCAATGTTTTTATAATATAATTTTTTTTATTTCTTAAAATATATTATTTATTAGTTATTAGTACTATTTATTTTTTTTATTTATAACATTTTTTGTGCTTTATTTTATTTAATTTTCTATTTAATTTTTTATTTAATTTTTTTATTTTATTTTCTGCAATGTTTTTATAATATAACATTTTTTTATTTCTTAAAACATATTATTTATTAGTTATTAGTACTATTTATTTTATTTTATTTTATTTTATTTTATTTTATTTGTCCACACATATCTGAGGGTTGCTGCTTTCCCAGAATGCTCAGCAGAACACATGTGTTATATGTGTCCCGCGCTGCTATAAACACTACTAGGCCATAAATCTCGCTAAAGAGTGAACATTGGTTGTTTTTGCGTTATTTCGAGCAAATTAGTTCTTCTGGTTTTAAATGAATTTTTGAAGTTGCGTCACGCCGATGAGATCCATGCGTGTATTCCAGCGTGGAGAGTGGATGCCTGTACCTGCGAGTGCATTGTGATGTCTCTGAGCGTGCGGCATTAATTCATGAGAAAGACTTGGTTCAAACCAATCAGCGCGCTTATGTGTATGTGGTGCAACTTCATTAATATGCACGATCGCTTTAAAGATTGTTTACCTTCTACAGTGTTCAGACAGCAGAGAGACGCCACGTTGTGTTGCCAAATTAAGTGGAAGAAGAATAGTTTGCAGACGCCAGTGTTGTGTTCATAAACGTGCTCCAACAAAAGTTTTGCTTTCATTTCCCCGCTATGAGAGCGCAGCTGGGCTCACGGTGGATTACAGCGCACGCGGCAGAAATGGTGAAATCTCGATTTGCCGCTCGTCTCCTTTTCAAAAAACAGCCGCGGTCCAGTTGGTGTTGATTGTCCTGTCTTTACAGATGTGGTGAGTGAGAGAATGCTGCTCTCCGAGTGTAAACATATAAACACACTAATCAAACAGTTACCGTCGTGTAAAATTTTTCGCCGCGCTTTGTGACAGAATAGTCTGTACACACACGGCTTTCTGACGCTGCTTACCGAGGGCATCCTAGTTACAGAGAAATGCAGAGGTTTTTTTTCCCAACATATGCCGTGCCTCTAAATGCATTACATCATACCTGTCAACCCTCCTGTTTTTCCCGGGATTCTCCCGTATTTTACAGTTCTATCCCGCTATCATCCCGTAAAGGTGTTTTCCTGTATTTCTCCAGTATTTTCAGTCTTTCTATGAAGGGTGGCGATAAACATTAAAGAGCCGATCCTCCCTATACGCAACCCATACCGCCGCACCACCAGGGGCCGCCCCTTGCTCTTAAATGTGAGTCAGTTCTGTGCTTTGGGTTTATTTAGGCATGAATTCCCTTTCCTTTTCATTACAGGTGCCGTCGCTCTTCCTGTGCAATCCTCAAAACAGTCATAAAGCGGTGCGTGACTGTCAGACGCGCTCCATAGTGATAAACAGACAATGTTTCCCAAACGGATTCTGTACATGCGATTTGAAGCGGAGTGAAAGTGGAGACTGGGTTATGAGTGCGTGTTTAAAACAGAAATATACACATAATTAATAATAATAACAGCTAAAGATGTCGATCTTGGTGGTTTTTTTTTCCAAACACAACTAAATGAGCATAAAACGTTAGGAAAGCAGTCGAATGCTTTCATTATAGTGTTATTATAATATATTTAAAAGTGACACCTCTGTTATTTAATGTAATCAATTGAAAAATCATAATAAATGAGATTCATTCGTTGTTCTGTATTCACAATGTGTGAGTTACACAGTGAAGAAAAAGATTTGATTATTCTATTTCTTTATTAATATAAATTTTCTCAACATTTTTTGGGTGGGGATGGGGGGTAATCCCTTATTTTCACATCCCAATGTTGACAGGTATGCATTACATTAAGACAGAAATTACATTTTTGGGTGAATTTTACCTTATAAATACAGAATGTGACACTTTTAACGCCATTTAGAGGTGTCCATGTTGCTGTGTAGACTTGTGCGACCGCCTTATTGAAAATATAATTGGCTGAATCGTAGAAAAGCTGAATTAAGATCATGTGTCGAAACGAGATCAGGATCTTATTTCGATTAATCGTGCAGCTCTACTGCTGACGCACACAGTTAATGTTGATTAACAAAATAAAGTTGAATAAAAATAGCAATGCATCGCTGGGATCATTAGGTAAAAACTAATGCACATTATAGGACAATGAATGTGTTTTTCGACCTTGCGTGCATATCAGCCTCTTGATGAAGACCCCCAAATCCAAAATATGACCCTTTTTAATGTATAATAGGGGCTCTTTAGTATTTATTTACGTTTTTCTCCCAGCTAAAGCGCTACATCATACGTAATACATGCAGTTTAAACAACAATAGACGTAAAGCTCTGAGTCAGACAGGCGTCTGTGGGATTATTTCAGATTTTATCATCCATAACATTCGCTGACGTCCAGCTTGTTGTAACAACACAGATTTGCGATGTTTATGATTGTTGCGTATGTAAACTGATGTCATTAGTCCTCATACTCGCTCTCTGACCGCTATAAATAATACAGTACAGACACACACGGGTTTATTTCACTGCACACTGATGTCCGTGAGCTGCTGGTCTGTCCTCTGGTGGGTTTGAAGGTAAATAAATCACAGCTGGGCGGTTGCGCTGCGTTTGGACACAGATGGTTGGCTATTATTTATAGATCCTCAAGGGTAACTGCGGTTTAATAAGCTGCCGCTGAGATCTGCATGCAGGTGCTTCTGCTTTATCTGGGGTGGGGAGAGTTTAAGGCTTTAAAAAGTTGATTTTAAAAGTGTTTACTATGGTTCAAGGTTGAAGTTCGCAAGATTTTACTTTATTAAAGTCTCCAATTTATTTGATCAAAAAGACAGTAAAAACAGTGATATTCAGAAATATTACATTTTAAAACAATTTATGTGAATACATTTGACAAATTTATTTATTTTTATTTAATATATTGATTAATTTTTAAATTACTTTTGTAATTTTTCTAATATAAGATTATAGAAAGTTGAAGCTAATAAAACAACTGATGTGCTAAACAGCTGCTTTATATCTTAGTAAAACCGTGATGTATATATTTTTTTTTCAGGATTCTTGAACTAAAAGCAGCTTTTATTTGAAAAAGAAATTCTGTAATGTTGAAAATATATTTTTGAGTAATTTAATAAATCCTTGTAAAAAAATCAAGAATAGTAAATAGTAAAAAAGGATTATAGTATTTTTAGTATTTTTATAGTAATTTGTACAGTATATTTTTGTACAAATCAGATTTTTTCTTTATTATTTTATTTTATTATCAAATTTTTCTGTTTTTATTTTATTATTTTTATTAGTATTTTTTTTTTTACTTTTTTTGTGTTGCTTGCATATGCAAAACTCAAAACCACCATTTCTTTAGGTTCGAGATAAAATTTATTTATTATTATTATTTTGTTATATTTGTTGTTATATTTTGTTGTTTTATTTTTATTTAATTATTATTATTATTTTTTTATAATATTTTGTTGGATTTTATTTTATTTATTTTTATGTAATTACTTTTTTATTTAATTTATTTTTGTTTAATTTATTTGATTAATTTATATATTTTTTATTTTATTATGTTTTTTACTATTTTGTTGTATTTTATTTTATTACGTATTTAATTTTTTTTTTTTTGGTTAATTTTTGTATTATTTTGTTGTATTTTATTTTATTATTTTACTTGTTTTTATTTAATTACTTTGTAAAATTATTTTGATGTTTTTATTATTTTATATATTTTACTTTTTGTTATGTGTATTTTATTTTATTTGTTTTTTATTTAATTACTTTATTTATTATTTTGTTGCATTTTATTTTATTATTTTATTAATTTTTTGTTTAATTACTTTTTAACTATTTTGTTGTTGTTTTTTATTTGATTATTTTATGTATTTTTTATTTAATTGTGTTTTTATTTTATTTTTTATTTTATTAATTTTTTTATTTAATAATCTTTTTATTTTATTTTGTTGTTTTTGTTTTGTTACATTTTTTTATTTTATTTATTTGTACTTAATTATTTTTTATTTTATTTCTGTATTATTTTTATGTATTTTATTTCATTATTTTTATGTATTTTTTATTTTATTATTTCATCATTCATATAAATTATAAATAGCATTTATTTTTGCGCTTTAATTGTGTTCATTTAGTTTTATTTGTTTAATGTGAAATATATTATTGTTTATCTTCAACACCACAATAAATTTGATAGAGTAGCTTGTATCTATGAGTCAGAACAAACATTTTTCTCTCAATTTCCAGCCACTGGAGGTTTTGCCAGACTTTCAGTTTCTGCTTTAAATGAGCAAGCATTAAAGTTCTGATCCGTGTCTCCTGTAAATGATCACGCAGGTTTATGTGTATCATCTGAAAACGCTGATCTGTTTGTGTTCGTGTTCCTCTCCATCCATTCATAATAGTCTGGCAGCTTGATAAGCAAGTGTTTGGGTTTGCTCAGTCTTTCATTCCACCTTTGCATTGCGTCCCGATCCTCAACGTGTGACATATGGAGCCCACATCATCAACACTGCTGCGTTTGACACTCCAAAGTGTGAATGATCTGTTAAAAATCCCCCCGTGGCGTAAATGAAGTGTGTTAAAATCACACTGATCCTTTAATTTCTGGACACGGCATCAATAGAGCATGCCATTCTCATGTAGATCTGGTTAGCCGCTAACAGTATTGATTATGTAGAGTGTGCGTATAATTGGTGTGTATAACAGGGAATGTGAGGGTCAGGAGGTTCGAGTCTGTCATCCATTAGGCTCCGGTGTCAGAGCTCATAAAGCAGTCTGTTCTTGGTTGTTATCGTTGGTTCACATCAAAGAAAAGCTCATAACCGTTGCCAGGGTTTATGGGAGACGGTCGAGGAGCCCATCTGTGAATCTGGTGCCGTGACCCGGATCTCATTCTGGGCCAGATTACAGCTGATGTCCGGCTCATTTGCCTCCATCTGTTCACGTCTTTTAAACTCGTTATCGACACTATAATGCCATTGAATTTACACTGTGAAAGTTGCACAATTTGGTTAGTGGTAGATTTTATTTCATGTATATATGTGCAATTAATTTTGTGGATTTATCTGTATTTAATTACCATCAGACAACATTTTTATAAGGAGAGTACTTCGATGGACGTTTTTAAAAAGGTGCCACCTGGAGGAATCTTAAATTATCTATCAAAAATGTAACTGAAAAATCTTATTTAACTTTGAATATATTTTTGTATGCATTTTCTTTATTTCTGTCCAATATATTTGTCTAAGTAACTTTTTATTGTACTATGAGTTTGTTTTTAACATGTAATATTTTTATGTATATCCATTTTGCCATGAAATAGCCATAGGTTGCTGATGTGGCAATAAATAAATAATGATAATCTGCATTTAATTTTGTTCATTTATGTGCATTTAATTTGGGCGTTTATTCATTCATTTCTTGTCGGCTTAGTCCCTTTATTAATCAGGGGTCGCCACAGCGGAATGAACCACCAACTTATCCAGCATATTTTTTACGCAGCGGATGTCCTTCCAGCCGCAACCCATCTCTGAGAAACATCCACACACACATTCACACTCATACACTATACGGACAATTTAGCTTACCCAATTCACCTGTACCACATGTGTTTGGACTGTGGGGGAAACCGGAGCACCCGGAGTAAACCCACGCAACCACGGGGAGAACATGCAAACTCCACACAGAAATGCCAACTGACCCAGCCGAGGCTCAAACCGAACGTGCTACTCACTACGCCATCGTGGCGCCCATTTGGACGTTTAATTTTGTGCATTTGTTAATTTGGGTGTTTAATTTTGTGCATTTATGTGCATTTAATTTTGTGTGTTTAATTTTGTGCATTTATGTGCATTTAGTTTTGTGCGTTTACGTTTGTGCATTTTAGTGCATTTACTTTTGTGCGTTTATGTGCATTTACTTTTGTGCGTTTATGTGCATTTACTTTTGTGCGTTTATGTGCATTTAATTTGGGTATTTAATTGTGTGCATTTATGTGCATTTAATTTTGTGTGTTTAATTTTGTGCGTTTATGGGATTTTAATTTTGTGTGTATAATTTTGTGCGTTTATGTGCGTTTAATTTTGTGCATTTAATTTTGTTCGTTTATGTGTGTTTAATTTTGTGCATTTACATTTTTATTCATTTATGTGCATTTGATTTTGTGCGTTTAATTTTGTGCATTTATATTTTTATTCATCTATGTGCATTTAATTTTGTGCATTTAGTTTTGTTCATTTATGTGCTTTTGATTTTGTGCGTTTGAGTTTGTGCATTTATGTGCTTTTAATTTTGTGCGTTTAAATTTGTGCGTTTATGTGCTTTTAATTTTGTGCGTTTAAATTTTTATACATTTTTGTGCATTTGATTTTGTGCATTTAGTTTTGTGCATTTATTTTTGTGTGTTTATGTGCATTTAATTTTGTGCGTTTAATTATGTGATTTTTCTGTGCATCTGCTTTCTTTTATTTTGTGCATTTAAATTTGTGCATAAATGTGCATATAATTTTGTGCATTTATTTTTGTGGATTTAATATTGAGCATTTTGATTTTGTGCATTTAAGTGCATTTGTGCGGGTGTTTGCATTTATGTGCATTTATTTGTGTGCATTTGTGTGTCTGACACATATGAGATGAATCTGAAGTGTCTGATAATGTCATCATAAACAGGAAGTTGAGATTGATTGAGACTGATGTCATGAGATTATATGCAACCCAAGGGAAAGTTGAAGATTTATGCTGAAAGCTTGCTTGTAACTGCAGGATAGTGAGGTCAGGTTACACAGATGTGTCCTTAGGCTAGATAATTACTTTAACATATATTCTGTAAATGTTTTATGCTAATTTTGTTTAGGTTAGGATAGGGTTATTTATGTATTTATTTATTAATAATATCTATCTATTTGCTTATTTAAAAAATGAAATAATAGCTAAAAAAATGTTAAATATCTAAACTTTTTTTAAACAAATTATAAACAAAATCGTATGCTTACAGTTGAAGGCAAAATTATTATTAGTAGTAGTAGTAGTATTATTAGCCCTTCTGTAAAATTTTAATTATTTTTCAAACATTTTTCTAACTGTGTAAATATATCAGGGCTCGACAATAAGGACTGCCCGATGGCCCGGGGCCAGCGTGCGACACACCCGGGACAGTATACATGATGGTTACTGGCCCGATCGGGCCACTAAAGTGAAACTTTGCTGCGACTGTTTGTCAATTGCGTGCAAATACAGGGTGCTTTAACACCCAGACGTTTGTTTGCCAACCTGTCTCGTTTGCCCAGTAAGCGCGGTTCGTCTGGCATTTGTGAATCCCGCAAAAGCGCTCGGATTCGCGGTCCGAGATCGCCTGTGTTAGGACGGTTGTTGCAGTACGGACTGTATTGTGTGTAACACGAGTTGTTGGTGTTATCCAGTGTGTGCAGCTGGAGAGTACTGATCAAATGTGTTAATAAACAAAGTTACGCGACTATAACAGCGTTAACCGTCCATTCTATTTGTAACAGAGGATAGAATGAAACAGTCTGGATGAGGTGATCTCGGCTCGATTGAAACGACCTAGAGTGGATTGATTGTAGTGAGAAAACCAAACAATTCAACGAACTGACGAAGCCGGCTATATCACAGTGTATTATGGTTGTGCAATCGCCATATGAAGAGGGAATTATGAGTAGGATGGGATGCCATCATTCTTACCAGTAAATGTGTATTTCGTGTTGAATATGAAAGTGAAAGCATGCTGAAATATTACCGAGCGCTGTTTACCTGTTAGGAGAATTGAGCGAAATTACCATCTGATTGTTATTTCAGATTTTAATCTTATAATATTTTGTATCAGGCCTGTTGTTTTGTTCATTTCTGCTCTGACACCTCGAAAGAAAATCAACTTTGATCTGCAGCCTGATCTGACTGTAGTCTCGATGTTGTGCCGAGAAAGGCCCCCCTTCATAGACTTTCATTAGCATTCTATTAATTAATAATATAATTTATTATATTAAATAATAAATATAATAAAAAATGTAAAATACATATCAAAGGCCATAATTGATTAAAACGTAGGCTAATATGATTGTTTTGATGGATCAAGCAAGAACAAGAAGTGAAATGCATTTTAAAACTGGGTTTACAAATAAATTAACAATAAAAATATTGACTGCGGTGTAGACTGATGTAATGGGCCCGTTTCTAAAACTAGGCATTTTGACGGGTTTTAAACAAACGAAAAACATAAAATTGTTGTAGTTTTCAACTAAACCACACACTAAACCATTCACTTTAATTAATCTAATCAGTGTTGTGTTTAAATTAAATCTATTTATTTATTTAAATGTATATCTTCTGTAAGGTAAGGGTGCCAATCATGAAACCCACCTCAGTCACAGCCATTTGTTGTCATAACTCTAATATAAATTTAAATCAACTTAAGTTAATATGCACATTTCAGAAGGGGTGCAATTTACGGCAGGGTGCGTTTCTTAGCACAACACCGCTTCATCTGTTATTTCTCTCTATAATTTAAGTCTACAATGCATAATTCTAGCCAACGTTTTTTAAACAGATTGATTAATTCAATAGAATAAATGAATGAATAAAAAGCGTATGTATACAATTATGTCTGTTTTTTGACACATTCATTAAAATATGTGGCTAAGAAACGGCTGTTAACTTCGTTTTTTTTGGTGGGGCCAGTGAAAATTTTGGCAGGGCAAGTAAAAATCTGAACCACTGGCCCGATCGGGCCAGTAGAAAAAATCCTTAGCGTTGAACCCTGTATATATATATATATATATATTGAACTTTCTTGTTATTTTTATTTATTTAAACATATATAATTATTTGAACATTTTATTGATGTATTAAAGTAGTAAAAGATTTATTTGTATGTTTGTATGTTGTTGTATTAATTTATGTACAATAGTTTGTACAATAGTTTGTTTTGCTGTAGTGTTTGTATTTTACATAGTGTTTAATATAGTTTTATTATTATTAGTTTTATTATAGCCTTAGCATTATTATCATTATTATCATCATTATCATTATTATTATAATTATTAATATTATTATTATTATTATTATTACTATTATTATTATCAATTTAAGTGAACAAAAGAAAGTGGTATTTCTGTTTTGTTTTAATCATGTTGTATTGCACTTATTGGCACAGAAATGCTGATTTGCAGCACGGTGATGCGTTTGCTGATGTTATGGGTCAGTGCAGCACTAAAGCAGAAGCTTTAATGTGGAATGAGAATTAGTAAAGCATGTTGAGTTGATTACTCCATGTTTACGAGGAGCTTCTCATGTGCATGCAGCATCAGCAGGCGGTCCGCTCACTCATCTCTCTCATTGATCTGACAGCTGATCAAGCCCTTCCTTCTAACTCAGCGCAGCTTCCTTCCTTTCCTTCACTCTTGTCTAAAGTGTTGAGACAGAATCACTAATGACGTCTTTAATATGTTTCCTAGAAAGCAGAGGGATTCAGTCGGAGAGATTTAACACCTTGAAAATAACTGCGTGCTATATCATTTGTTAATTAGCAAAGAGTTGATCATTTATTATGCACTGATGCTACATTAATAGGGATTAGATATAATCAGGGCCAGACGGAATCTGCGGACATTTTTTGCTATTTCTGCGGAGTATTTTATTAAAAATCTGCGGATTTATGCGGAATGATTTTGGGAGTATCATAATAAAAAACTTAATATATTAAATAAAAAGTAATACCTTTTTAACTTTTATTTAATGTTTACAATGCGAATCCAATTAGATCCACTTTATTTGGTAAACAAAGTAAGTCTCACCGAAAATCTCTACTAAAAGACAGAAAATAGTACTTTACAAACTGTATTGTAAAAAAAATAATATGAATATTTTCATATTAGTCAATATTATTACTGAAATTAATTTGAAAACTAAAATAAATATACATTTACACCAGTAAATGAACAGAATCAATGATGGGCTAAAAAAAAATCTGCGTAAATCTGCGGAATTCTGCGCGGAAATCTGCGGAATTCTGCGCGCGCAGATTCCGTGTGGCCCTAGATATAATTTATCTTCAGTTTATATACAGTATGAACATAATCACTAAGCAGATTATCAGATGTTTGTCAGTTTGAGCTGGTTTTCTCTTATAAACCTTTCTATTAAAGAAAGAAAAACCCACAGTGGTCGCTGAAATAACTAAAAATTAACGATTTAGACAGCATTTTCTCCAATATGTCTCCCATTTGTGAGAAGTGCAAATCAGAAGAAGCTGGTTTAGCTTATACTGTTGTATTCTGTCAATACAGGGATTCTGGAATGAGGTTTTTAAAGTGCTTTCAGAAGTCCTTGATGAACACGTAGATCCTGACCCAGTGCTTTTTATATTATTACATATGCTTATTACATTCTGACATATTCATTGAGCAGTGCACAACCAGGGTTCAACACTAAGGATTTTTTCTACTGGCCCGATTGGACCAGTGGTTCAGATTTTTACTTGCCCTGCCAAATTTTTCACTGGCCCCACCAAAAAAAAAGTTAATTGCTATTTCTTAGCCACATATTTTAAATAATGTGTCAAAAATGTTAAGGAAACTGTGCAGGTATTTTATTGCAAAACAAAACCTGGCTGACAGCAAAACATCACAAAGCAGACATTTTCTTCTAGCCTCGTAATTTGATGTTGCTGTCATGTTGTCGTCTCTTCGCTGTGTTGGTTTTTATGGTAGGTAAATCCTGCCAATTTTAAATAAATTAAGCAAATATTGGAAATAAAATAAAAGGTCAAAAATTGTAAATAAAAGGGTCAATAAAAGGAAAACATAAATTTACGTTTTAATTTGAATTGTGAGCCCCGGCTGGGTCAGTTGGCATTTCTGTGTGGAGTTTGCATGTTCTCCCCGTGGTTGCGTGGGTTTCCTCCGGGTGCTCCGGTTTCCCCCACAAGTCCAAAGACATGCGGTATAGGTGAATTGGGTAGGCTAAATTGTCCGTAGTGTATGAGTGGGAATGTGTGTGTATGGATGTTTCCCAGAGATGGGTTGCGGCTGGAAGGGCATCTGCTGCGTAAAACATATGCTGGATAAGCTGGCGGTTCATTCCGCTGTGGCGACCCCGGATTAATAAAGGGACTAAGCCGACAAGAAAATGAATGAATGAATTTGAATTGTGTCACGATTATAGCGCTTTTTAAAAATTGAGTTTGCATTTTATTTTTCTGTTTGACATGGACGATGTGTCGTCACAGTGAAAATGAAAATTAAATAATTTCATTTTTAGCTTTGGCAGATATTTTGCGAGCAGTGTTTTATAATGAAAGTGTTAATCTGGTTTCCATTTTAATTTCCAATGTTTGTTTAATTTATTTAAAATTGGCAGGATTTACCTTTCATAATTGACAAATAGTCGCAGGGAAATTAAAATTTAGTGACAAGGCAGCACTGGCCTGATCGGGCGAGTAACGATTCTGTCTACTGTCCCGAGCATCTCTCACACTGTCCCCGGGTCATCGGGCAGTCCTTATTGTTGAGCCCTGACAACAGAAGTTCCTTACATACGGTTTGATAACAGCCAAAAATCTTTTGTTATTGTACTGGAAAATTGTTAATGTGATATCTGCTACCAGAAATATTTTCAGTCATCAGACACCCACATGAAAATATACTACAGTAATTTATAGTAAATACTACAGTGTTCTTAATACCATACTGACTCCTCCAATAGAGATAGAGATGTTGCTCAGTCAGCTAAAAGTCTTGCTAGAATGGGTTGTTATGTATGGGCGATATATATATATATATATATATATATATATATATATATAGGGTTCAACACTAAGGATTTTTTCTAGTGGTCCAATCGGGCCAGCGGTTCAGATTTTTACTTGCCCTCCAAAAATTTTCACTTGCCCCACCAAAAGAAGTTAATAGCTTAGCCACATATTTTAACTAATGTGTCAAAAATGATGTCAGTGAATCAAGAATTTAATTATTTAAAAAATGTTAATAAATATATAATGAGAAAAGTTCAAAGTGTTATGCAAACAAAAACAGCAGTATGGAAGTGATGGTAAACTGTGCAAAACATCACTTCATTTTTTCAGTTGTGTTGTACCCACATAAATGTTTGCTTGGAAGATGTTAGAAACAGATGTTTTCTTTTAGCCTCATAGTTTGATGTTGTCGTCTCTTCGCTGTACTGGTTGTTAGAAGGTTACGGAAAAAATAACATGCTCAAACCATCCAATCAGAAAAGAGGAACCAAAAAGCATGAACTGTCTCTCGATTCAAAGATTGTATTTGCACGCAATTGACAAACAGCCACAGGGAAATTAAACTTTAGTAACAAGGCAGCACTGGCCCGATCGGGCGAGTAACGATCCTGTCTACTGTCCCGAGCATCTCTCATGCTGGCCCCGGGCCATCGGGCAGTCCTTATTGTTGAGCCCTGATATATATATATATATATTTATATATAGATAAATAGCATCACTAAAAATGATTGGGCTCATGTCGTGTGATAAGTCCATATACTGATTATCGTGACAGGCCTAGTTAGAACCCTTTACTTTTATCCAGGCCAGTTTCATTAGTTTGACTTTTTTAAGCAATCGTTCAGTAACACTTTAGTTTAGGTCACGATTCATGCTTTTAACATCTGATCTACTATTATTGACTGTTCATTTGTAGTAGTTATAAACCAACGACTGCACCGCGAAAGACCCCTCCATCAACATGTGATTTATCGTACAACAAAAGTAGATATCGTGACAGGCCTATTACCAACAATTTCTGTCGTTGTCTGTTGCTGTATTTGAGCTGGTGTTGCTGCTGTGGTTTTGTCCCAGATCTGCAGTTCTCTGCAGCACAGACAGGTGGCGCTGTGCTCCGTCTGTTAGTCCCCTGAGAAACAGCTGACCTATAAAAGCACATGCTCTCGCTCAATGTGCTGAGATCACAAAACACAACACACTGACCTGACCTCTCTCTCTCTCTCTCTCTCTCTCTCTCTCCACAGATATTTCCAGAATCTCCTTTTACACAGGTGAGTGACTTCAACAGTGTGTGTGTGTGTGTGTGTGTTTGATTTACAGTAACACAGACTGAATGATCAGAGATCTGTGAGGTCTATGGTCAGTATGATGTAAGTTGAGGACTTCATTTGAGGAGGTCTCTGTGGTACATTTTTAATAATAATAATAATAATAATAATAATAATAATAGATATTACAATTATTATTATTATTATTATTATTATTATTATTATTATTATACAGGCAGTGGAGAATTATTAGGCAAGTTGTATTTTTGAGGATTAATTTTATTATTGAACAGCAACCATGTTCTCAATGAACCCAAAAAACTCATTAATATCAAAGCTGAATATTTCTGGAAGTAGTTTTTAGTTTGAGCTATTTTAGGAGGATATCTGTGTGTGCAGGTGACTATTACTGTGCAGAATTATTAGGCAGCTTAACAAAAAACAAATATATACCCATTTCAGTGATTTATTTTCACCAGTGAAACCAATATAACATCTCAACATTCACAAATATACATTTCTGACATTCAAAAACACAACAAAAACACATCAGTGACCAATATAGCCACCTTTCTTTGCAAGGACACTCAAAAGCCTGCCATCCATGGATTCTGTCAGTGTTTTGATCTGTTCACCATCAACATTGCGTGCAGCAGCAACCACAGCCTCCCAGACACTGTTCAGAGAGGTGTACTGTTTTCCCTCCGCAGGTAAATCTCACATTGATGATGGACCACAGGTTCTCTATGGGGTTCAGATCAGGTGAACAAGGAGGCCATGTCATTAGTTTTTCTTCTTTTAGACCCTTTCTTGCCAGCCACGCTGTGGAGTACTTGGACGCTATGATGGAGCATTGTCCTGCATGAAGATCATGTTTTTCTTGAAGGATGCAGACTTCTTCCTGTACCACTGCTTGAAGAAGGTGTCTTCCAGAAACTGGCAGTAGGACTGGGAGTTGAGCTCGACTCCATCCTCAACCCGAAAAGGCCCCACAAGCTCATCTTTGATGATACCAGCCCAAACCAGTACTCCACCTCCACCTTGCTGGCGTCTGAGTGGGATGGAGCTCTCTGCCCTTTACCGATCCAGCCACGGGCCCATCCATCTGGCCCATCAAGACTCACTCTCATTTCATCAGTCCATAAAACCTTAGAAAAATCAGTCTGGAGATATTTCTTGGCCCAGTCTTGACGTTTCAGCTTGTGTGTGTTGTTCAGTGGTGGTGGTTTTTCA
>CAIGQQ010002490.1:1807544-1821575 GCA_903798035.1 Danio albolineatus
AACTGGAACACTGCATCAAACATTAGTAAATAAAGTAGCATTTCCAGCAGAGGAGAAACTAAAGAGGAGAAACTCACCAGTTCCTGATGAACTGGAGCAAATATCCGTCAGGGAAGTGTAATTTAGTGTGTTGGGATTCGCCACTGTGGTGTTTTTCTCCTCTAATAAATGAGCTGTGCCTCAGAAGTTGAAGCACAATGGACGCTCTTCAGGAGCGCAGACAGATGCTCAAAACTGTTCTGGAGGGAAGAATAATAATACTGAAGCGCTGTGATGCGGCATTTTAGAAAGAGCAAAACCACATTTCAGATGTCTTGCAGTGTGCTGGAAACATGTGCTACAGTAATGCAAAGTCCCTCAAACACACATTTATATCACATCATCACCTGAGAAAACTAACTTATCACTTTATTGATGCGTATGATGGAGTTTGCTCACTAAATGTGTTTCCGTCTTAGTTTATGCACAGCTTTTCTTCATGTAGGATCAGTTTTGCTTAGTTTTTTTTAATGCAATATTCCCAAATGCACATAAAAATACACTAAAATGTTATGATAAAGGCAAGACAACAAATAACTTTTATTTTAATGTTGATCAGGTTTCAACTAAATTTGCTTCACAATGTTTAACCCAAGTCAGTTTAGTTTGATGCATGGTGAGATTTCTTTTCCAGTGTCAGTGTAGGAAAACAAGCTACTGACTTCCACTGTGGAGGAAACATTGTATGATAGTCAATGGCAACCAATTTCAAAGGCTCTTCAACAGATGAAGCGACTGTGAGTAAAAAACACTGATGTTTGGGTGAACTGTCCCTTTAGAGACTCTTCAGGATGTGCTGGACTCAAGACACTTCTCTTTCTTGTTTTATAACTGTTTCAGCATCACGTTGAGTTGATATCCAGAACCGAAGTTGGTCTTCCTCTAGTGGTCTCAAACTGAATTCCTGGAGGGCTGCAGCTCTGCATAGTTTAGCTCAACTCACACCTGCTTTAAGCTGTGGTCACACTGCACTTTTCTCCCCATAGACTTCCATTCATACGCACACAAATGTGTCAGATCGGGAAACGCAAGCTCATGCGACTAGGCCTGTCACGATAATCATTATATCGACTTATCGCACAACACATGGACATGACCTCAATGATTTTTGGTGATGCATTATATATCGCCCATACGTAAAAAACAATTCTCGCAGAATTTAAGCTGATTGCACAACCTCTCTATCTCTATTGGAGGGGTCAGTATGGTTAAAAAACACTTTAGTATTTACCATAAATTACTTAAGTATATTTTCATGTGGGTGCCCGACGACTGAAAATAGATCTGTAGCAGATATTGCAACCAGTTTCTTTTTACCTTGCATTTTTTTGTTAACGTTTATTATTACTTATTTAAGATGTGCATTTTCACATTCTGATTCCCAATGGCTAATTATTAAAATGTTAAAATGACTAAAATTAAATATTCTTTAGAATAAAATAGGATGCGTTCTTTGGAAGACTGTACTTGCGTTGTGATATTATATTGGCTTAAAATGACAATAAAATCGTTTATTGCGATACATTTTGGTGCAATATATCGTACAACGAAAAATAGATATCGTGACAGGCCTACATGCAGCAAGTTTCGCAGGTCGCGGTGTTAGAAAGTTCAAGCTTCGTAAACTCTGACCTGCGAAATCGCATCATTTGACTGCGTGAGACTAATGCTGAGTTCAGACTGCATGATTTTAGCCCCGATTTTGACTCGCCGACAGGTTTCGAGAAATCGCCGACAAATGCCTGGTAGTGCTCGTTCACATGAGTAATAATCACACAATATGAACTATCAAAGACGCGATCCGAAAGAATGCCTGTGAGATATCTGGTGTGCTGAATATCTGGAGCTGTAGGCGATTCAATGCCGTGTGATATGTGTTTGACTGAAAATAACATCAGCGATCGCCAGAGAGCAGCATTCACTAGTGTGGTTACCTGCAGGCCAGTGAGAGGTTGAGGGAGAAGTTAAAAGCTCATCTTCAGTTTATTCAGACACAAGAAATGGAGGGAAAATGAGTGTAAATTTGGCAGGAGTCCCCGTGTCTGTTTGACGTGTCGTGTGAGCAATATCACAACCCAACCCGGTCAAACAATAAAACAGTTGAGGAGAAACCGCTAATTCCCTTCAAAGCCAGGAGAGCAAATATGGACATAAAGGCTTCTTTCTCCTTATGTAGTTAATAACAAAAGATATAAGACATGTTCTTGGGTGTGAGACGTAGTTTGGACAAAGTTGTCGGCGATTCTTCCTATTTTGAAGTCCTGCAGTGTGAAACTCCCTGTCTTCAATCCATCTTGCAGTGTAAACAAAGCAGCGACAGAACGCTAACCCAGATAGTCATGCAGTGTGAACACATCTGTGACACGACTACTTTGAAAATCATGCAGTCTGAACTCGGCATAATCCGAGGATCAAAACATGACCTCTCTGGACAGAATATTAAAATATGGACCAATCGTTTACTTTCTGAAACGTCTAATCCCGCTCAAAACTCTAGTGTGACTGCAGCTTAATAATCTTGATTAGTTGGATGAGCTGTGTTTAATTAGAGCTGAACTGCAGAGCTCCAGGAATCCAGTTTGAGACCCGTGTCTTACTCAAACCTGCAACTGGAAGATTCTCCAATAACCCAAAGGCTCATCAACAGACTGTAGTGTTTTTAGGTGCTGATCTTCAGTTTTTAAGCTGCATCGAGGGCTTTCATCCTGAAATCTTCCTCTGGAGTTGGCTCAGGACTCGTGTACAGACTCACAAGCCAAACCACAGTCATATTGAACATATTTTTTTGAAGAAATCAGAGCTATTGTATGAAGAGGGAAGCCCTGGCGTGAGCAGATCATCACACCGGGACAGAAGTCAATATAGTCACATATCAGGCACTTGAAGCACATCTTGGTAAAATGGTAATAATCAGAGCTGCCTTCTCATTTCATCAACCTTTATCCTTCTGTAAGATTATTTTTTACCACACTAAGGGTGTAAGGAGCCCCGTTGAGTTCAGATTAGATTTGCTTTGTGTACAGAACAATCGTGAAATCCATTTCTCTTGTCATTGATATAAATTATTCTCAGGAAGAAGCAACTGTACAGATCTTTTAACTAATAAAATGTTATCTTTATCACTGCGTGCTTCATTTCTGCTGGAGTTATTGAATCAACTTAACATTCTCTCTGCATTTAAATTCTGTAGTTCATGTTAGAGCTGCACGATATATGGTTTCAGCACTGATGTCACAATGTGATCATATGCAATAGTCACATCACAGAGTCTGGATTCTACTTAAATTATGTTAAATGATTATGCTTTTATGGCCTGACTATATTTTATAAGCGTTCAGGCATACGAAATTTAACAGTTTAACATTTGAAAAGTTAATAATTAATTTTACTGAATTGTTTATAAAACAAGGACTATGCAGCATTACTTTGCATTTAAATATTCAATTACTGCATACTTTAATACATTTCAACTCCTCTAAAAACAGTAAGACGCTATTTATTTTAATTGTATCTTTTTCTTTATTGAATACAATACGATTGTGTCTTCCCAATGTAAAATCATTTCCAGTTATCTGGTACATTTGCAATACATATATAATATAGAATTAAAAAAATATTGCAATGTTTGATTTTTCCAATATTGTGCAGCCCTAGATCATAACCATTTTAATTTTTAAGGGCAAAATATGACTTATGTAACGATTACCCAATAGCGAAAATGCTTAACACCAAAAACTGTTTCAGATTTTTACAGATTATAACAGCAGACTGGATTATAAATGTTTGGCATTAAATTACCAAATCCATTAGGTGACTATTTCATTAGCCTTTTTCCTTTAATATTTACCTAACATCTCTGGTTTTAACTCTGTAAAGAAATAAAATTTATGATTGCATTTGGTTCTATTGTTTAACATGTATTTGCTTTGTTTTAGTCATTGTATACTAGTTATAAGTTGTAAAATGATTATAAATTATCATAAAGTAAAATTATATTTAAGGTGCTATACAAAAATCTATTATTGTTAATGCCATTTAACAGCAATCAATCCTAAGCAATTGTCTGTCTTAAGGTACAAAGTGCCTACAGAATCTTCCCAATCTAAAATTATTTCCAGTTACCTAGTGAAATTGTATTTGTGTCAATACATATACAATTTAGAATAAAAAAAATATTGCAACACTTCACTTTTCCAATATCGTGCAGCCCTAGATCATTACCATTTTAATATTTAAGGGCAAAATATGACTTATGTAATGATCACCCAAAATCAGAAATGCTGAATATCATTAGAAATGACTGAACTTTTTAGCACCAAAATCAGTTTCAGATTAGTTTTACAGATTATAACAGCAGACTGGAAAATAAATGTTTGGCATTAAATAACCAAATCCATTAGGTGACAATTTCATTAAAGAAATAATGCAATATTTAGCCCTTTTTCCTTTAATATTTGGCCAACATCTCAGTAAAGAAATAACATTTGTGATTGCATTTGATTCTAGTGTTTGACATGTATTTGCTTTATTTGTGCTTTGTTTTAGTCATTGTATACTATTTATATATAAATTATACTATTATAAATTATCATTAAGTAAAATTATATCTAAGGTGCTATACAAAAATCTATTCTTGTTATTAATGCCATTTAACAGCAATCAATCCTTAGCAATTGTCTGTCTTAAGGTACAAAGTGAAAGTACTTCAGCATAGGCATGGGACGATAACAGTTTTCAAGGTATACAGCGGTATGGAAAAGTCATGGTTTTCATACCGCCAAAATTTTATGCTATACCGTTCCTAAGGTATGGGTAAGATATTTTATTTACATTTTTTTAGGTGTAAATCATAAAGAAATGTGTTTTTGAAACTAATGAAGATAGCAGAAGTCAATGATTCACTTGAATTATTCAGCCTGACATGTTTACTGCTAAAAAATATAAAAGTTTCTCAAAATAAAATATATTGTGTTCAAAGGGGAAAGAGTTTTTTTTTTTAGCCAGATATTTAAAAAAGAATATATTTTAGAGCAGTAAACAATACTCTCATACCGTGAAATTTTTATCCAGGGTTATCATACCGTCAGAATCTTATACCGGCCCATGCCTACTTCAGCACCAGTGCATTGAATACTAAAGCCCACAGCCAGTGTCCAGTAATGAGACGAACATCACTTACAGTTTCTATGTGTTTTATTAAAAGAGCTGTTTTAGTCGAACAGACCGAAGCCCATGTCGTCATCAGACTCCTCAGACTCTTCTTTCTTCTCCTCTTTCTTCTCCTCCTCCTTGGCTGTAATGCAAACAAAGTGTTTTAAAATCAGATCATCCTCAGATTCATGCATGCAGGGAAATGGTGATGCTTTTAAAATGTGCATCAAAAACAAGACTGTCATTTCAATGCTTTTTAATTCACGATGACAACTCAAATCAAACAAACCAGTATGTTAATGGTTATACAGTTGTACACATTTATAGAAAAACTACACCCGATTAGCCAGAATACAGACATCTTAGTAAAACATGCATGCAATTCATATTTCATTTAAAGTTAATTCCAATCTATAGACTCCGCTTTCATTACAATTGTGCAATTGGTCTCTAAAAGATGTTTCGATGCATTTTCATTACATTTCTCATAGAGAAAAATCAATTATTGTTGTGAAGTAAATGGGTTTGACCATTTAAAAAGATTTCTTTAATCACTCACTGTAACAATTAACAGAAGAACAGACAATAATGCCCTGAGATGCACAGGCCCTGCTAAGGTATTTGTGCACTTTACATTGACCACCAAGTCAGGGCTCAACAATAAGGACTGCCCGATGGCCCGGGGCCAGCGTGAGAAACGCACGGGACAGTAGGCAGGATTGTTACTGGCCTGATCGGGTCAGCGCTAAAGTTTGATTTTAAATTAATGCGACTATTTGTCAATTGCATGCAAATACAGTCTTTTAATTTAGAAACAGTTTGTGCTTTTAAGCTTTTAAATGCTGCCCTCTCCGCGATGTCCTAAATGTCACATTGCTTTTTGGTTCCTCTTATCTGATTGGATGTTGAGCATGCTGTTTTTTTCTGTGACCCGTTTTTAAGTACAGCAAAGAGACGGCAACATAGCGACACTGGATAAGTTGGTGGTTCATTCCACTGTGGCGACCAATGATTAATAAAGGGACTAAGCCAACAAGAAAATGAATGAATGAATGCACAGTTCATTGAACTGCAATAAAACACCTGCACATTTTCCATACTGCTCTTTTTGTTTGCATAAAACTTTGAATTTTGCTCATACATGTATTAACATTTTAAGTATTTAAATTCTAGACTCACAGACGTTATTTTTGACATATTGTTAATATATGTTAAAATATGTGGCTAAGAAATAGCGATTAACTTTTTTTTTTGGTGGGGCCAGTGAAAATTTTGGCAGGGCAAGTAAAAATCTCAACCACTAGCCAGATCGGGCCAGTAGAAAAAATTCTTAGCGTTGAACCCTGCAAGTGTAAAAAAAATTTTTAATTTTTTTTTAAAGTAGCTCCTTCAAAATGAAATTTCAGTAAATACAGAAAAAAACATCAGCATGAAACTCAAAAACATCTTCTGGGATAATACATGTCAAACTATAAAGAATAATAATTATATATTGACAAAATAAAGGTGGTAAAGATGTAACTCGGTCAAAATTAAAAACCAGTATCACATTGGTGATCACATTCCTGAAAAGCATCTTGTAAAATATTACTAAAGTGTCAAACTATAGTGAATATCTATATATTTATTTTTAGTGAATATGTATATATTTTAAAAAGACAACCCATTTAGAGGTACTTCTTGTTTTGATCATTCATAACAGGCTTTATTTACGAAAGCACACACTCATGGAACGAAAATGAGTCAAATGTCAGCTTCCACATCATTAAATGTATAGTAACAGATAAGTGTTGTTTACCTGGAGCGTCTCCACCTGCAGGAGCAGCAGCACCAGCAGCGGCAGCAGGAGCAGCTCCACCTCCTGCTCCAACATTGCAGATCAGACTGCCGATGTCCACGCTGGCCAGAGCCTAAACACAGGACATCACGTCAGACTCGGATCATAACATGCAGAATCAAGATGCTCTACAGCGTGAGGGCTTAACGATGGCAAACATCACATCATCCTCCTATCAGATGGGAAATAAACTGACCTTAGCGAAGAGACCAGGCCAGAAGGGCTCGATGGTCACACCGGCAGCCTTGATCAGAGCGTTCAGCTTGTCCTCCTGAAAAACACAACCAGATTGAGTTCATATCAGGGCATCAACTCATTTGATGAAATAAGTGTGCAATGCAGTGATCAGATCGGTTTAGGGTGCAAAAATATTAGTTTGGTATGGTTATGGTTTACGAGATAAAGTAATATTTGTAGGTCATTAAGGTGCCATTCAGCCCCCTCATATGCTTCAAATTCACACCAAATAGTCTCATTCGCTCATAATTAGGGCCATACAGAATCTGCGGACATTTTTTGCTATTTCTGCGGAGTATTTTGTTAAAAAACTGCGAATTTAATGTGGAATGATTTTGGGAGTATCGTAACTAAAACCTTAATATATGAAATGAAAAGTAATACCTTTTTAACTTTAATGTTTACAATGCAAATCTGATTAGATCCACTTTATTTGACAAAGTCTCTCATATAAAAAATTTACTAAAAGACAGAAAATATTACTTTACAAACTGTATTGTAAATAAATCATATTAATATTTTCATATTAATATTATTACTGAAATTAATTTGAAAACTGAATAAATATAAATTTACACACATTTATACCAGTAAATAAACAATCAATGATAGGCTAAAAATCTGTGTAAATCTGCACACGCAGATTCCGTGTGGCCCTACTCATAAGTTACATTTGTGATGTTTGTTATTAAAATATTAGTTATTAAAAAAAAGTGCAATGAAACAACAGGATTACATCAGTTAAGTGCAAATGGAATGATTGCAGTCATGTAGAATAAAGGAACTTTACTTAAATATTGTAATAAATGAAGCCAAACACATTTATAGGTTTTATCTTGATAGACAAACAGCAAAAAATTACTCTGGCATGGATCATAACTATATTGTTTTACTGCATTGTACTAAAGTTCAGAGTATAATTCTAAATTAAATTGCAAATAGACTGTAAAGTAAACAATAACTTGTTGATATTTCAGTTAAATATTAATGCATAAACAACAGTGACAAATATGGCTATATTTGTTTATTAGTTATTTCACAAAAAAAACTTCTAGCTTAGACTCTTTGAATAAAAAAATAACCTGTAAACAAAGATCACACCTAAGATTAATCAATTACTCAAGTACTTTTCATAAACTCATTTGAATGATACTTACTGTAAGGCCTTTTAAAAATGTTTTTCTTTTTAACACATTCCAGAGCTTAAATAATTATTCACAGTATTTTGACATGATCATGATAATCATAACGCATATTTATCAGGAAATACTGTACTGTTGAATACCAGCACATGTCAAATGACCAACTTAGCCGGTCTTCAGCCTACTAGCTAAAGAGCTAATGTGTCAATAGCATGATACAGGAATGCAACCAGGTGCTGGTGGTTAGTACGTCTAGTTACAATGTGTGTTTACAGTCACTATGTGAACATTTATACTTAAAGTATTGAAGCTGTACCCAATAACGGCGTTAAATTATTATACACACACAGAAGAGCGCGAAAACGTGCTACATCATGTTTACTATTGTGTTCACGCAAACACACCAACTTGACGGTCTAATAACACACCGAACATGTGTAGTAATAAACTATCCGACAGAGGAATATTAAATTTGAAACAAAAATCAGTATAACATGCAAGAACCGTAGCGGCTGGTTCCCGGATGTTCACGTTTCGCGGGCTCAGATCTCCTCACTCACCGTGACGGTAACTTCATCATCGTGGAGGATCAAAGCGGAGTAAATACAGGCGAGCTCGGACACAGATGCCATCGTTCTTTCGGTAGGTGCAGGTTTTTGGTGCGGATGGGCAAATTTGACGGTGCTAGTCGCCGGATTGAAGGCCTTAGCTTCGAGAGAAGAACCGAACACCTCAAATGCAGCGATCTCAGAGAACGGAAAGGGCCGGAAAAGGGCGGAGCGAAGACTTATATAGACTTGTGCGTCACTTCAGTGGGCGGGACACCTGAAGAGAACAGAAGCTGTGATTGGTTCGTTTGTGCTGTCAGTTATTCGCTGTATCCATGTGCTCACGAGAGTGAATGAATGAATTAATATATAAATAAATGTTTTTAATGCTTAATATTACGCAGCTTTGAAGCCTTTTTCATCGTATTTGGTATTTTATAACACAAGCTTTGCTTTACTTTGTAGTATTGATCTGAAGTCTGTACTTTCACAGTCTACGGTACTTGTACCAGCATGGAAAACAATTTAGTGATATTAAGTAATTCAGACATCCATTCATTCACTTTCCTTCGGCTTAGTCCCTTAATTCATCAGGAGTCGCCACAGCGTAATGAACCGCCAACTATTCCAGCATATGTTTTATGCAGCAGATGCCCTTTCAGCTGCAACCCAGTACTGGGAAACACCCATACACACTCATTCACACACACTCATACACTACCTACAGCCAATTTAGTTCATTTAACATTTATGTGTTTGGACTGTGGGCCGGGGCACCCGGAGGAAACCCACACCAACACGGGGAGAACATGCAAACTCCACACAGAAATGCCAACTGACCCAGCTGAGGCTCGAACCAGCGACCTTCTTGCTGTAAGGCCACAGTGCTAACCACTGAGCCACTGTGTCGCCCCCTGTAATAAAAAAAAACATATAAAATTAAATGAAAAAATATCAGCGAGTGTAATAAAGCACAGCAAATATCTTTTCTTGCATATAAAACAAAGTTTTAAAAAATCTGATTAATGAAGCACATAAAGCAAAACAAAATATCAAAGGCTGTAATATTTTTTTTTAAAAGCATATAAAAATATTTTTTAATTCAGTGACTAATAAAGCAGATAAAAAAAATTAAATCAACGACTGTAATAAAATTATAAAACAAAATGAAAAAAGACTAAATAAAATAATATAATATATTAATTCAGCGACAGTAATAAAGCTGATAAAATAAAGTTTACAAAAACAGCGACTGTAATAAAGCATTGAAAGTAAAGGTTAAAAAGAATCTGGTTATTAAAGCATAAAAAATAAAACATTAAAAATCAGACACTGCAATACATTTTTTTTTTTAAATCATATAAAATATATTTCTTAATTCAGCAAATCTAATAGAGCATTTAACTTTCTGTCGACATCAGCGATGTTAATAAAGGATATCAAATAAAATAAATCAGAGACTGTAATAAAGCATTTAAAGCTAAGTAAATAAAATAAAATAATAAAATTAATTAAATATTTTAAAAAAATAAAGTAAATAAAATCAGCAACTGTAATAAAATATAAAACAAAATATAAAAAAAGACTAATAAAGCAAATAAAATATATATTTTTAATTCATCAATAAAGCTCATAAAGTTTACAAAATCAGCGACTGTAATAAAGCATTTAAAGTAAAAGTTTTTTAAAAATCTGTGATTATCAAAGCATATGAAATAAACATTAAATCTCAGAGACTAATAAAAATCTAAGAAGCATATAATATACATTTCTTAATTCAGCGACTGTAATAAAGCATTTAACTTTCTGTTGACATCAGCGATGGTAATAAAGAATATAAAATGAAATAAATCAGAGACTGTAATAAAGTATTTAAAAATAAAAGTAAATAAAAAAATAACTAAAAATAAAATATATAAAAAAATAAAGTAAATAAAATCAATGACTGTAATAAAAATATAAAACAAAATAAAATGAAAAAAAGACTAATAAAGCAAATAAAAATATATTACTAATTCAGCGACTTTCTGTCGACATCAGCGACGGATATAAAGGATATAAAATAAAATAAATCAGTGAATGTAATAAAGCATTTAAAACTAAGTAAATAAAAATAAATAAAGTAAATAAAACCAGCGACTGTAATAAAAATATAAAATAAAGTGAAAAATATATATTTTTTAAAATTCAGCGACTGTTAAATTTTTTTTTTTAAAAATCGAAATAAAATAAAAATCGAACACAACTGTGAAAAATCATTGACTGTATAAAAAAAAAACATAAAAGAAAATGAAAAGAAATATCAACGACTGAAATAACGATGCAGCCGGTTTAATAAAGTCTCTTTAATTAAGCAGTCGAATCACAGAAACACTTAATGGAATGAACCAAAATCAAACACAAACGCACATCATCATCATCATCATCCTCCCTGAACACACAAACAACAGTCATGTTACTAAAATTAATCCAAACAAAAGCCATAATCAATCCGAACCTCTGCTCGTTTGGCACCCTTGAGATACGCTCTTAATTCAAAACACTGTCTGAGACCAAATGAACAGCCCCATCCAAATACATTCTGTAAGAATTAAACCAATCCGTCCATAGTTTTACTTCTGGTGAGTGTGGAGCTCTGTGTGTGTGTGTGTGTCAGTCCTATAACCAGTGTCATCTCTCTGATTAGCAGAGCAGAACTGAGCTTAAATAGACGAACGCAGCATCTGTCCTCAGTTTTAGACGATAATGTCAATCTTTATGTGATTTTCCTTTGGGTTTTTCGTCGTAGGAGACGCCGTATTCGTTCACTCGGCTTCTGTCCACTGGATAGAGCCTGAAAACAAACACCGAGACCTCACATTAAACACACGCGACTTTAAATCAGATTTATTAGATATATTTATACGCTTCTCACCATCTCTGATAGAGATACACCAGGAAGACCACGTCGTCTCTGAAACATGCTAACCGGTGAGATGTGGGCATGGTGATGATGAACGCAAAGACGTCATCGATAAACGTATTGAAAGCCTGTCGAGGAAGACGAGTGAGAAAATATCGTGAGATTAAGCCTACAGTATTGAAACAACCTTCAGGATATACAATGATCTAGAAAGTTTGGTCAATATTAGCTAGTTGGTAATTATATTAATTAATTTTCCTTCGGCTTTGTCCCTTATTTATTAGGGGTCACCACAGTGGAATGAACCACCAACTATTCTAGCATGTTTTACACAGCGGATGCCCTTCCAGCTGGGAAACACCCATACGCACTAATTCGCACGCACGCGCACGCACACACGCACGCACACACACACACTATGGCCTTCTAATTCCCCTATAGAGCATATGTTTGGACTTGTGGGGGAAACCGGAGCACCCGGAGAAACCCACACCAACACGGGGAGAACATGCAAACTCCACACAGAAACGCCAACTGACCCAGCCGAGGCTCGAACCAGCGAGTGTGGGTTTCCTCCGGGTGCTCCGGTTTCCCCCACAAGTCCAAACACATGCGCTATAGGGGAATTGATTAACTAAATTGGCCGTAGTGTATGAGTGTGTCTGAGAATGAGTGTATAGGTGTTTCCCAGTACTGGGTTGCAGCTGGAAGAGCATCAGCTTTGTAAAACATATGCTGGAATAGTTGGCGGTTCATTCCGCTGTGGCGACCCCAAAGGGACTAAGCCAAAAAAAAAGAATGAATAAATGTAAAAAAAATATCATAAATAAATGAATGAATGAATTCATATTTTTATTAATTCATTCATGCATTCATACAAAACAAAAATACAGATTTTGTAACAAACCTTTTATTTTAACAGTGACGAGACGTTTTTAACCAAAAGGAATACAAAAATATAGTAAACAAATGCATAGTTTTCTGTAAAATAACCATGATAGATTTTTATTTTTGAACACAAACATTTTTAAAATACATTTTTTAGCAAGAATAAAACAAATGGGTAAAAAATGCAGTAATACAATTGTTTAAAAAAATGGCATAGAAAAATAACGCACATTGAACAAAAGAAGACATGCATAGCTATTACATATATAATTGTTATTATGCATGTAATAAAACGGTAATATGTGTTTAAATAAAATATAATTACAAATAAACTCTATTTGAATAATTATTTTATGCTATGTTGGTTAATTGATTGTCAGTTTAGCATCATTATGATCATTTATTTTAATTTATGCATTTAATTTTTGACCATTGGGTTTTTCATTTGCAATTTACTTTAACAATAAAGTTGTGGTGTGTATATATAAGATTAATTGTTTTTAAAATGTCTTTATTTAGTCTTAATTAATTTATATTCTTGCATTATCTTCTCTTACCTTATACATGAAGGCTTTCCAGGGCAGATGAGCGACTGATTTCAGCTGTAAAACAAATGATTTGACTTTAACTCAATCATGCATCAATAATTATTTCAATATTCAGATGCTTCCCAGCACATCAGACTTTAACAGACCTTGTAATTTACAAAGAGTTGAGGCAGCATGAAGAGGAAGCCAAAGGCGTACACACCTGATCAAATCAGAAAAACAATCATCAACAATAAATATCCATCATTAATATCTGTACATCAATAAACCAATCATATAAGGCTGAAAACAGACACTCACCGTTGACTAAACTGTTAATAATCCAGGAGTACCAGCTGTGAAAACACAACCAACATTAATCATATGTTCACTAGTAAGTAAAATATATGTGTGTGAATGTGAGTGTATGGGTGTTTCCCAGTATATGTAATATTCATATTTTTACATTATATTAATTGTGTTAATTAATAATAATAATGATAATGATAATAATAATAATAATGATAATAGTAATAATGATAATGATAATAATAATGATAATAATGACAATGATAATAATAATAATAATAACAACGATAATAATAATAATCATAATAACGATAATAATAATAATGGTAATAATAATAATAATAATAATAATGATGATGATAATAATAATAATAATAATAATAACGATAATGATAATAAAGGTAATAATAATAATGATAATAATAATAATAATAATAATAATAATAATAAT
>CAIGQQ010002490.1:1821585-1833461 GCA_903798035.1 Danio albolineatus
ATAATAATAATAATAATAATAATAATGATAATAATAATAATGACAATGATAATAATAATAAAAATAATGATGATAAATAATGATAATAATGATAATAATAATAAAAAAAATAATGATAATGATAATAATAATAACGACAATAATAATAATATAGATGAATATCAAATACAAAACCTCAATAATAAGTTAACAATAATAATAAGTCATTAACAAAATATATAAACAAAATGTAAAAAGTGCCATATAAATGCATGTGTATTAAATAATCGTTATAAATTATGTAAAATTAGTAAATAAAGTAATATTTAGCTTTATTAATATGTTTATTACTGTATGATTTGACTCTTTACCTTTTATACTTGACAAACACGAGTGCATAAACCGCTCCGCCGACACACAGCGGATACAGCAGATAGGACAGATACTTCATCGCCTGCTCAGACAAAACATGATCAACACGACTTCACACACACGATCATAATATAATCATAAAGATGTGTTTGAGATGAAGATTACGCCCACCAGAGTGTCATACTCCTCTGTGCGCTTCTCAGATTCATCAAGCTTTCCAAACTGAAGGAAACATTCAGAGGTCGTTAGAAAACAATCACTCTTTACTATTAAAAATGAAGCAAGAAACTGCTGGAGTTTACCAGGAATGTGGGAGTCAAGCCTCTCCATACGACGTGGATTTTAAAAGCCTTTTTCACTTTCCACACCTGAAAAACAACAGCAAAGAGGTTAAAATATACATTTCTTGTTAATCCCGGGAGTTACGTTCTCAAAATAACCCGCAATAGGTGAAATCTGTGAAGCAGGACTCCTGCACAATAGAGAGCATGCTGACCAACTGTGTTACAGTCTGGTATGGAAGCTGCTCTGTTGCTGAGCGGAAGGCCCTGCAGCGGCTGGTGAAAACTGCCCAACGCATCACAGGGACTCCACTTCCAGCTATAGAGGACATTCAGAAAAAACACAGTCTGCGCAGAGCACACAGTATTCTCAAGGACCCCTCTTACCCTGCTCACAGACTGTTTTCTCTCATGCCTTCCGGTAGGCGCTTCAGGCTCCCTCAGACAAAAACCAGCAGACTGAGGAACAGCTTTTTCCCCAGAGCTGTCTCCCTCTTGAACTCTGCCCCCTACTGACTGTTTTGACCCCCATACACACACCCCCCACTCTCCTTATAACTTATACTCCTCACAGCCACTGCACTATTGAACATTTGCAAATTAAAAAACTGCACATATTCATTGCACTGATTTATTTATGTGAACTGTACATACCCACTGTACATGTACATTTGTAATTATGTTTATCTGTCTGCACACTTCTGATTATTAATAAGAAACCTACATTGCACTGATTCATTTATGTGAACTGTACACACCCGCTGTACATGTACATTTGTAATTGTTTATCTATCTGCACACTTATTATTAATATCAACCTGTACGTATGATCATTTATTGTAAATCTGGGCTCATAACTAAGTCAACCTGTATATAATGTTCATAGTACATCCATCTGTAAATATCACCATAGTTTTTCTATAACTGCACCTTATCATTTATACCTGTATCTGCACTTGCTGCTATTGCATTTCTGGTTAGACCTAAACTGCATTTCGTTGCTTTGTACTTGTACATGTCTAATGACAATAAAGTTGAATCTAATCTAATCTAATCTTATGGTGGTCTTGTTATGCACAGTTAAGACCCTTTTTGCATCCTTGTTGAAACTTATTGCTGCTCTCATCCTTATGTTATTTTCCTCCTTCTTTCTGTAACAAACCGAACATTCATTTATTCTGTAATTGCGCACTACATCCGATTAACTTCTACTTTCTTTTAGCCACAACGATAGTTTATTATGAAAAAGTGTAAGCGCTTATAAGGAAAACAGAAAACATCATTCATTCGCTCTCGCTGTACCTCAATCAAAGAGCCGATTCCTGCAGGCACCAGAACCAGGAGGCTCGTCTGTTCATCCAGCAGATACAGGAAGATCACGATAGTGCTGAAACACCTCCACAGCACTGACACACACACACACACACACACACACACACACACACACCTCACATTACAGCTGATCCACCGATTTGACATATAATATATTCAAAGGATTGGTGATGCAAACTATGTGTTCAGTTTTCACATTTACACTTTACAATAAGGTTCATTAGTTAATGCATTTACTAACATGAACTAATCATGAACAACACTTGTAGAGCATTTATTAATCATAATTGAACATTTACTAATGCATTATTAACACTCAAGTCCATGCTTGTTAACATTAGTTAATGCACCGTGAGTTAACATGAACTAACAATGAAGAGCTGTATTTTCATTAACTAAAGTTAACTAACATCAACAAATACTGTAGTAACTGTGTTGTTCATTATTTTTTCATGTTAGCGAATGCATTAATTAATATTAACTAATGAATAATAATGAGTACAGGATTGTCTGAAGTATATATCCATTATGTGATTATTGCACTTTACATATGACATCTACACTCACCAGCTACTTTATTAGGTACACCTGTACCTAATACACACCTGTGATAGAAAGGCAACAGTAACTCAAATAAGCACTCGTTACAACCGAGGTCTGCAGAAGAGCATCTCTGAACGCACAACACGGCCAACCTTGAGGCGGATGGGCTACAGCAGCAGAAGACCACACCGGGTGCCGCTCCTGTCAGCTAAGAACAGGAAACTGAGGCTACAATTCACACAGGCTCACCAACACTGGACAGTAGAAGATTGGAGAAACATCGCCTGGTCTGATGAGGCTCCATTTCTGCTGCCACATTCGGATGCTCGGGGCAGAATTTGGCGTCAACAACATCCATCCCACCTGTGTCAACGGTTCAGGCTGGTGGTGGTGGTGTAATGGCGTAATTCTCTTGGCACACTTTGGGTCCATTAGTACCAATTGAGCATCTTGTTGACACCACAGCCTACCTGAGTGTTGCTGCTTGCCATGTCCATCCCTTTATGACCACAGTGTCAGGATAACGCACCATGTCATAAAGCGTGAATCATCTCAGACTGGTTTCTTAAACATGACAATGAGTTCACTGTACTCAAATGGCCTCCACAGTCACCAGATCTCAATCCAATCGAGCACCTTTGGGATGTGGTGGGAGATTCACATCATGGATGTGCAGCCGACAAATCTGCAGCAGCATGATGCTATCATGTCAATATGGAGCAAAATCTCTGAGGAATATTTCCAGTAGCTTGTTGAATCTTTGCCACAAAGGATTAAGGCAGTTCTGAAGGCAAAAGCGGGCCCAACACGGTACTAGTAACGTGTACCTAATAAAGTGGCCGTATATATCTACTATACACACAAAGATAAATATGTAATTTTTTTTATAATGAGAAACCACTCAAATTTTCAGTTTCTCTAAATTTACTAGATAAAACATGAATATGATTTTTTTTAATGAAGTAAAAGGACTACTTTACTTAAATCCATATCTATAAAATCCAGTAAATCCAGAGAAAGTGAACATTTTCTAGTGGTCATGTCTGTATAAATGTGAATAGACTATATCGATCTATCTAATGAATCTTCTTAAGTATACAAAGTATAATTTACATACTTTAGGTTGTTTTCACCAATTATATTTTATTTCATATCATACGTGTGCAGTATGATTATTTAGGAGTTTTAGGATTTTGAATCAAGATTAGCATTTTAAAATATTTACAATAATACAGAACGACCTTTGACAAGTGCCAAAATACTTTGCATTTGCATTAAAAACATGCAAATCAGTCCTGTGAAAGGATTTTATTGCTGAACAGAACACTAAGAGTTCACTGACCTGCTTTACTGGACATCCCAACCATGCTCTTCTTGTGCTTCCAGAAACTGATGTCATTTTTGAAAGCCAGAAAGTCAAACAAAAGCTGGAAAAAACACACAGTGATGTTCAGATGCAGCGTGAACATTCAGAACGAACATGAAAACGATGATTCATCTCTCTCAGACTCACATGGAAAGCAGCCACGAAGAAGGTGAGAGCGAGGAAATACAGATTAGTGTCCACGAAAATCCCCTTGATTTCATCTGCGTCCTTTTCAGTGAAGCCTGAAGAGCAAAAGTCAAGATGAGGACGACTTTTACTTTCTAGATTAATGTGTAATCTAATTAAAACGTGCTGAATAAATATGAATCAGATAACTGAATGAACAATAAAACCTGAGAGGGATACGTTTAAGTTAAATGATCTTGTATTAATATATATAATCTAACTATTATAGCAAGTGTTGTTGATTAATTATAGTAATAAAACACATTATTTAAACATCATTTATAAACTTATCACTTTTTATTTTATAGTTAAATTCATGTTAAAATTGGTGAATTTTATGTACATTTTGCACAATAATTACGTAAAAGAATGTTTAAGTTAATTCACCAAGTTTGGTGTACATTTATATTATATAAATAGTTTTATTGTCAATCCAAAACTTAAGGCAGAAAATATTATATTTATAACTATAAATAATAATTATTAATGTATTTAATTAAATAAATGTGATAGTGTCAATGTTTTTAAGATAATACATCATTTAAAGTCTCGCATTTAATCAGTTCATATTTAATATTTAAATCAACCATATTGATATTTAAATCTATTTATTTAAATCCAGCACATATTTTTGCATATTTTAATAAATTATCATATTAAAGGTTGTCAAAAAAACACTATAGCACATTTGTCCTTCATAAATTCACTTTAATAAAGGGTTTGAACACAGTTGTGTGTCATCAGTGTGTGATTATATCCAGCTTCCAATGATAAACATTCATTAAATCTATTATTTATAATCACACTTGATATATACAGTCTGCAGAAACACTTTGATTGACATTCTCCCTTTGTATGAGGTCATCAGAGGGGGAAAGCCCCGCCCACTAGTGACCATCTCTCCCTCATTAGCATAGGAGGTTAGTCCTGTTTCTGAATCCGCCACTATGCTGACACACAGGCATATGTAGCTCCGCCCTCTTCTGAAAACAGCACCATCTCATTTGCATTTAAAGCGACAGTAACCAAAACAGCACTATTAGGATCAAAGCCTAAATGGGTCAGTTTCAGAGAGTTAGAAAGCATTATCTGTGTGGTGTTTTGAGCTGAAACTTTACGACATCTTGTAAACGTTTGCTTCTTGATTTGGATATACATCATAAAAAGGGTTAAATGATGTTTGCATAAAGAGTTTCATGTTTACTGTGATGATCCTGAGTGAGCAGATTCTTACCGAACTGCTGCAGTGAATAAACGGCGTCCTGCATGTGGATCCAGAAGCGCAGTTTCCCCAGAGCGATGGAGTCGTATGTGATGGTCAGAGGAAGCTCAGTGGAGCTGCTGTTGATCTCCTGCAAAACACAGCTCAGGTTAAACACATAAGGGGCAGATCAGAATGAACACGCTCTTCTGTTCTGAGAATGTGAGGCGTACCACACGGGCTGCGCTTTTTATGTAGTTAGGCAACCACTGAATCAGCTGCCAATTGTGTGCGAGCGTTGCTGTTTGGGTGATATTATTCATTCATTCATTTTCTTGTCGGCTTAGTCCCTTTATTAACCCTTTAAGACCTGCCATAGAACAATTCTGCCAGGGTATATCTTAGTATTTTTACATGCTGTGGTGTCATTCTTTTGAGTATTTTCAAATGCCATATATCAATAAAATCCTTACATCCCCAACTTTAAGTTCATGTATGTCATAAATCGATATTAACTAGTTAAATAGCTTAAAAGTGCAATAAACCACAAAAAAATTGAAAATCGCTCAGTTATTATTTTAGTTTTTACTATACAGAAATAACTCAAATGTCACCCTCAAACTTGTCAATGTAAAAAAACATGCATAAAACACTTTGAAAATATATATACTACTGATTTGGACTAATTACATTAATTCTTTTGTGAGATACACGTATTTTTATAAACAGTGTAGACAGAACAATTTGCGCGACGAGAAGAGCGCACACACATACATAGAAAAGCGCGTGCATATTAAGTATATCAAACAGCGTGCTGAGTGACATCACCAAAGGAGACAACCTGATAGGTTCACAGTGCACATGAGTTAATTACGTCACATACATAGCAACCAATAACAACCTTTATAAAACACATTTGCAAAGGTGTGCAATCTATTAAAGTGTTTTTTGTTGTAAACATTTTAGGCTATTTGTGTAACTGATTAAAGAATGAAAACATTGCAACATGAGACTGTTTGGGCTTGATCTGAAAGTATAACGTCTCTGATTTCATATGCAAAAAAAATTATTGCTCTACCTATATGCTTTTGGTTTTTATTAGCTTTTAAACAGAGGCACGCAAACCGGAGCGTGGCCGCTCCCATCGGTCTTAGAGGGTTAATCTGGGGTCACCACAGTAGAATGAACCACCAACTTATCCAGCATATGTTTTACACAGCGAATGCCCTTCCAGCTGCAACCCATTTCTGGGAAACGTCCATACACACTCATTCACACTCATACACTACGGACAATTTCATCTATACCACATGTCTTTGGACATGACGATTTGACTACTTGTGATCCGATAAACCAAAATGCCACTGAACAGTAGGTGTAAAGAAAGCCATTTAATATAGACGAGCTGTGAATAAACATCTGAAATGAGAATTAAACGAGCACCATTAAATCCTTGACTCTGTTGCTGAGCTCATCCACAAACAGCAGCGGCAGGTAAATCATTTTCTTCCCGCTCTGATACCTGCAGGGACAACAACAATACAGAGAATCACACGCAGGTGAGATGATTAAAATGACTTCTTCTTTTTTACTCCATTCAGATATATATCACTTTATTTACCAATGTGATTTTATTTTATTGTTTAATTAAAAATAATCTAAGCTGTGGTGCCGACAATGAGCCATACTTGAGGTTTTACCTTTGGCAAATATAAAACTCGTACAAATATTGTAAATTTATGCAGTGGTGTTGTAATATGTCCATGTGGTATCAACAACAGCACTATTACCTCTAGGATTTTGTCCAGCTGTGGTGGCAGGCACAGACTACAGAGCTTCTAACTACCTTCTGACCAGTGTTATTTCAGTGACAGATGTTGTGAGCGCAAGTCGAGATCGCATTCATGTAATACGAGCATGTGGACCTCTTTGCTTAAGCTCTGATTTCCTCTGTTCATGCACAAAACTTCTTGCACGCCATCAAATATACACTGCTCAAGAGCAGATATTCTTGTGCGTTCTCTAATAAATGCTACTAAAGTGTGATTTAGTCTGTTTATGCAACGTGGATGTCTCCAACATGTATTAGCTTTGCTAGAATTATTTAGAAATGTCTCCAGTAGACCTACAGAGCATGTCACCTTAAAGGGTTAAACAAATAACACACAGCACTACTACGATTACAGAAATGTTCACACTGTTATAAATCACTTTTCTTTTAATACATTTTGATGTGATTATAACCTGCTATTTAAAAAAAAAAAGCAACAACTGAAGTTTTGAATGAGAAGCTGTAACTTAGCCGTGGCGGGAATTAATTTTGTATGTAGCGCCCTGCCTTGGAAGAATTAATGCAGCAGAAACCATGAACAGGACTGATCATCTTTAAAGGGGTCATGAACTGAGAAACCACCATTTTCTCGATCTTTTGACCTATGAGAGCTTATCAGACTATAAACACGTCCTCTACGTTTCAAAACTCAATACTTTGTTGTTCCTCTAAAATCAGCTTATATTGGAGACGGTCTGAGAAAATGATAGAAACCGGAGCGTAGTACTTTATGATGTAATAGTTCATATTAGCCCCGCCTCCACAGAAAGTTGACACCTACTTCTGCTTCACTGCATGTTCAGCCTTGTTAATATGCAAATTTGTCAGCCAATTACAGTAGACATTTACGTTAGAGTCTACAATAGGCCACGCCCACACAAACAGAGCCTTCTGACGATAAAGAGCCGGAAACAGCACACAAAAAGCTCATTTACTTACAAATTATGATTTATTTGTGATGTAAGAACTCTTAATAACATCCAAAATTGGATATCAGAACAATTAAAATAAAAAACTGAGGTAATTGATGAACACTTTAGATCACAGTTGTCAAATCCAGTTCCTGGAGGACCGCAGATCTGCACAGTTTAGTTCCCACCCTAATTAAACACACCTGATCAAACTAATTAAGTCATTCAGGCTTGTTTGAAACCTACAGGTAAGTGTGTTGAAGCAGGGTTGGAACTGAACTGTGCAGAGCTGCGGCCCTCCAGGAACTAGATTTGACACCTGTGCTTTAGGATATCAAGTTAGAACCAAACAGTAACACTAGGTCAAAGGTAAACAGAGGTCAGACTGATGGACTCACACTCTCATGTAGCGATGAACATCTCCAGGAAGTGCCTCGCGGTCAAACAGGAAGTTCTCGGACACCACATTCAGCGTCAGACGGGAACGCCAGTGAGAAACGGGACGGTCCAGCTCAGAGTCGCCGCTCTGCTTTTGCTGATCTGGTTTCTGAGCACAAATCAGATTCATTTACTCGCACCTGAAGAACAAGGTCAATAGCCTAGTATTAATGATCAGTCTGAGGCGTCTCCTCACCTCCGGGTCGTCCTGTCCTGTGATCAGGCTGATCTCTGGAGGTTTGGGCAGCATGTATGTGGTCAGTTGAGTGACTAGATGAACCTGATGCGGATCCTGCCATGGAGAGACTCCGGCCTGATGCAGAAACACCATGGCGTACAGCGTGCCATTTTTACGCGTCTTTTTCGGCAAAGACACATTCACTAACCTTTAAAGGACAGATGTACGACTGTGAGTGTGCAAATGTGGTGTTTGACAATTAGATATTCATTCATTTTCCTTCAACTTAGTCCCTTATTTATCAGGGGTCGCCACAGTTGAAGGCATATTCACACAGCATATGTTTTTGCGCAGCGGATGCTCTTTCAGCTGCAACCCAGTACTGGGAAACACCCATACACACTCATACACTACAACCCATTTAGTTTATTCAATTCCCCTATAGCACATGTGTTTGGACTGTGGGGGAAACCGGAGCACTCGGAGGAAACCCACACCAACACAGGCAGAACATGCAATCTCCATTCAGAAATGCCAACTGACTCGAACCAGTGACCTTCTTGCTGTAAGGGGACTGCGCTAACCACTGAGCTGCCCACATTTGGATATTGGATTTTAAATCTGGATATTAAGATCTACACAAATGGACTACATGAGAACATATTTATCAGGGGTCGCCACAGTTGAAAGCATATTCGCACAGCATATGTTTTTGAGCAGCGGATGCTCTTTCAGCTGCAACCCAGTACTGGGAAACACCCATACACACTCATACACTACAACCCATTTAGTTTATTCAATTCCCCTACAGTATAGCGCATGTGTTTGGACTGTGTGGGAAACTGCAACACCTGGAGGAAACCCAGGCCAACATGGGGAGAACATGCAAACTCGAACCAGTGACCTTCTTGCTGTGAGGCCTCAGTGCTAACCACTGAGCTGCCCACATTTGGATATTGGATATTACATATGGATATTAAGATCTACACAAATGGACTACAGGAGAAGATATTATATTTGTGTACAAGTAATGACATACTTCTCAAACTTGGTGTTGACATCAAACTCTTCCTCTCTGTGGATCAGACTGTGTCCACCGTCAGCATTGGGTCTTAATGCAGTGTAGACACTCAGCTGAGAAAAAAAATATATAAGATCAAATTATATATTTTTTTTTATTCAATTTTTTTTTTTTTTACTAAATAAAAAATCATTCAGTCTGTATTAGAAATATAATGGCATAGATCGAATGAATGAAATAATTTGAAATAGAAAAAGTATACAAATATATCAATAAACTAATGAAAACAAAACAATTTAATGGGGATAAATTTTACTAAAATAAAAAGTCATAAAAATATGTCAATCACTTAAAAAAATACAATTGGAGTTAATTGAAATGGATTCTATAAGATAAAACATATCAAGCAATCAATGAACAAAAAACAACCACATAGTAGATTCAAATATACAAGATAAAAATGTTATTATTAAAATGAAACGCAAATGTATTCTATATACAAAAGTCATTTTATAACACAGTAGTCTTGTCGGCCTCTCCATCTTTTAGGACCAACAAATAATAGCTTGACTTCTAGTTGATCATTTGGTATCAGAATATATATATATATGAAATATGAATATATGAAAGGCAAAGGCCTCTAGATTATGCTTTTTCTAACCAAAATAAAATATGATCATGGCTTGATTTTTAATAATTTAATGAGGACAGTGCGGTCTGACTCTGCTAAGACTAAAGTCTCATCACTGAACAGAAATAATGTCCAGTATAGAATATAAAGTCATGTTGCAGTGGAGACAGAATGAATATTGTGTGTGACTCCCATGAGCTTGGAGGATTGCATCCACACATCTCTGACTCCAATAACACATTAATAAAGTCATCTGGAATGGCAAAGAAAGCGTGAAGACTCCCAGAGTTCATCATGAATCTTTGGGTTCATCTTCAACGTCTCCTCAATAATGTTCATGTCTGGTGACTGGGCTGGCCAATCCTGGAGCAGCTTGACCTTCTCTGCTTTCAGGAGCTTTGATGTGGAGGCTGAAGTATGAGAAGGAGCGCTATCCTGCTGGAGAATCTGCCCTCTCCTGTGGTTTGTAATGTAATGGGCAGCACAAATGTCTTGATACCTCAGGCTGTTGATGTTGCAGACACTCTGCAGATCTCTCGCACGCCCCCATACTGAATGTAACCCCAAACCATGATTTTACCATCCCCAAACTTGACTGATTTCTGTGAGAATCTTGGTTCCAGTAGGTCTTCTGCAGTATTGGTGATGATTGGGATGCAGATCAACAGATGATTCATCGGATAAATCTAACTTCTGCCACTTTTCTAAATGATCAACTAGAAGTCGAGTTATTATGTGTTGCTCTCACAACTCAGATCGACGACAAGACTCTTGTCAGGTGGTGTATACTAATGAATGTCAGATTAAATTAGTAAATAGATCATAGATCAATCAACGTTTTATTATAATATAAATTGGAATAAAACGAAATATTTAAAATATATATATTTAAATGCATAAAAATGTTCAAAGGAAATTAACAAATACTTTAAATTTACAATAGTTAAATAAATAAATGAACGAATGAATAAATAATGAAGTATAATGTAAATAAAATGCATACATTTATAAAATTATAACTGTTACTAATATAAATATATACTTAATAACATTTTAGACATTCACAAACTAAATTATGTCTTTATTCATTAAACTATTGTACTGTATATACAGTAGATGCATTGTAGAATTCAGGCTCTTGCATGAATATTATCATATTTAGGGGTCATTTGCAATCAAAATACCTCAAAAACGATTTTATTTATATGAAAATACATATTTAAATTAAAATAAATTAAGAAAACAAGTGTCAACCCATGCATGCACCAATGTGGCAGTCTCAGAAGAGCTGCACAGGCCTGATTCAACAAGCATTGTCAGCTTTTGTCAGGTAGTGTATACTAATGAATGTCAGATTAAATTAGTAAATGCGTAGATCAATAAACATTTTATTATAACATAAATTGAAATAAAACTAAATATTTAAAATATATATCTTTAAACGCATAAAAATGTTCAAAGGAAATTAACAAATACTTTAAATCTAAAAATATACCAAACAACATTTTACACATTCACAAGCTAAATTATGTCTTTATTCATTAAACTACTGTACTGTATATAGATGCATTGTAGAATTAAGGCTCTTGCATGAATATTATCATAT
>CAIGQQ010002490.1:1836697-1849829 GCA_903798035.1 Danio albolineatus
TATTATATTATATTATATTATATTATATTATATTATATTATATTATAATTCATTAATTAAAATAGTGTTTTGGGGTAGCACAGTGATATGAAAAACAAAACTACATGAAAAAATGTCTAAATTTAAAGCCGGGCTATACTTTTATTATCTTAAAACACAATTAAAGCCTTAAATATGATTATTATTGCTGTTTTGGTTAATTAAAAGTATATTTTTGTTACCCTATTTACCATGCGATATCAACATCAACAAATACTTTTAATGTATTATCATATTAACAATTGTAATAACAACTATTTTACTAATAAATTAGCTTATTTATGCTTATAACATGCTTATTATTGAACATTCTAGCGTGTAAAAAAACATCCCGGTGATTTTATCGAGTAATGGCAACCCTTCGGCGCTCAGGACTCTGCTTCCCTTTCACACAGGAAGTGATCGTACCGTCTCTCCAGTAGCGTCCTACATTCGTTTTGCGCTACAATTTTTTCTCATCTAGGTGGAGGATTTTCTCTCAAAGTCCACCGCCATCATGAAACTCGTCAGGTAATAAACATCTACAGCTCTCACACGATCAAAATACACGAAGAAACCTGTGAGATGCGTGATGTGTTTTAATAGATGGAGTCAGATTGTGTGTAGCTGCCGGTTAGCCGTTAGCTTCACCAGGCGGGAATGAATGAATGGACGAGTGTTTGTTTGGATGTTTACTCTATTGTTTTAAGCACGTTCGTGTTTTTAGCATGTATTTAGTCTTAAATTATTAATATATTGTGCGTTTTTTGGTGTTAGTTTAATCATGTGGGGTCTTAAATGCAACAAATGCATAAACCGATACAAGAACTGTTAATGCTAGCTACATTTATTTACTAGTTTCTAAAGATGCTAGCTGTTTATAAGCTTATAATTATATTAATAGACGTTATAGTGTGTACTAAATAAGTCCTGAGGTTAATGTGTAATTTAATGTTTGTTTTAAATGTATTTATTATTAATAGCAAACTGAAAATACTTGATATAATCCAACTAACAAAATGAATTAGCTGTTATAAGTATGTATGCATACTATTATAAGTGTTTTATCATTGTTTTATGATTGTGACCTGCAGGTTTTTGATGAAATTGAGCCATGAAACCGTCACCATTGAGCTGAAGAATGGCACACAGGTCCATGGCACGATTACAGGTAATTATAATTCAAAGTAATGTGACATATCAAACTTTTACACTGTCTGCTTCACATGTTCGTTCACAGAAGTCTTACTATGCGTTTTTAATCAGATGTATCATGCAATGCAAGAGTTTGTGTCCCCCAAATGTACATTGAGCGCATATTTTTATTAAAACTTTTATCAAGATCAGATAAATAAACATTTATCTCAAAATAATACTGTAAATGTCCCATATTGTGTGAATCAGTACATAGAAAACTATATTTAATGGCTTATTATCATAATTAGAATAGGTTTTTTGAGCAGTGGATGCAAAGCATGCCGCCAGAAAGCCTGCTATCATTAAACCTTTAATTAAAGTTCACAATCTTGCTCATGTTAAAAATGTGAACACTGAGGAGTAATTGTATATGCATCTGCATTTTAGATCTGTTAAACAACATGTATTAATGCATCTCAACCAGCCTCTGTTTATATAAATGGGAATGATTTAAATGTGCATGATTTATTACACATCTCATGTAAAGCATATATGAGCAGAAAAATGAAATGATGCATAAATGATTTGATTTAATTTTTTATTTTTATGCCTGAAGAAACCGAATAGTGGAACAGTTAAATGCAATGTATTTTTATTACTTTAAACAGCTATATCAGACCATTAATGGTGTGAAATGGATTGCCATATCATTACCTAGTTTTAATGATTGTGTATTATATTGAAATGTTATTTTTTTAAAATGCATAGCCACAGAAGTGGGTAAGTAAATTTACTGTGCAAGTCATGGGCATTCATATGTAAATATTTTCCTTTTAGCATTTTCCAGATTTTCCTTGTTATTCACACTATGCTCTGCACATTTGAAAATAAAGTAACATTTGAAGAAAAAAATATAATCACTTGGACGCACACATGAACCAGTTGGCCGTTGATGCGTTGTACTATTTTCATTACATTTAATCCTTTAATATTTTTTTTATAATCATACTAGTCTTAATTACGGCATAAACTTTCCTTTGTCATTATTCATGCTAACAGATAAACAACAATAGATCATGGGAATGTGTTGAAATTTACATCCCTAATATGCACAAATACTAAAAAACACATCTGACCCCAGTTTTAGACTGTTACCCAAAACACAATTGCAGCCAATCAGCATTAAGGGGCATGGGGCGCCTGCAGGACTTTATTCAAAGTTGTGCACATATCCAGCACCTCCCTGTCCCGTCATCCCCTTTCCAATTTCCTAAAATTGTTTAAAACACCTTGAATAGTAGCGGTTCCATGTGAGGAGGCTGCTGAGCTGTATCAGAATTGCCCGATGAATGAGACACGGGCTGGGCCTGGGGATGCTGATGAGACTGTGGTCTTCACCCTGTGTGGGGAAGCAATATTTGTCTCAGTTTTAAACCTTTTGGCAAATACCTCAATTAAGTTTAGCTGTTTTAAAGAGAGTTTACTCGTTTTGAACCTTTTTTTAAACACTGCTCTCTAAATAGTAATTTTTAGTGTATGGAAAAACCGCCAGAAAAACTAAAGCCAATAGATTTCTTTACCCATCCCTAGGGCCACACAAAATCTGCGCGCGCAGTATTCCGCAGATTTTTAGGCCATCATCAATTCTGTTTATTTACTTGGGTAAATGTGTGTAAATTTATATTTATTCAGTTTTTAAATAAATTTCAGTAATATAAGTGATTAATATGAAAGTGTTCATGTGATTTATTTTCAATACAGTTTGTAAAGTCCTATTTTCTGTCTTTTAGTAGATATATTATACGAGAGACTTGCTTTGTTTTCAAAATAAAGTTGATCTAATTGGATTTGCATTGTAAACATTAAATACGAGTTAAAAGGTATTACTTTTTATGTTATATATTAAGGTTTTAGTTATGATACTCCCAAAATCATTCCACATAAATCCGCAGATTTTTAACAAAATCCCCCGCAGAATTAGCAAAAAATGTCCGCAGATTCCTTCTGGCCCTTCCCATCCCCCACCATACAAGTACATGCATGCTTTAAAACACACAAACGCACATCTTTTTTTATTCTCATTCTTTCTTTGTCAATATATCGTAGTGTATACTGTTTAGTAATCAATTTAAATTCTGTAAAAAATAAATAAATAAAAAGCTGCATTAATTTACACCCTCTCATGGTAGGCACAATGTGTACGGCCGTATTGCCTGCAGGCACCACTGGTCTTAACTATAGCGGAGATATCAAAAAAGTTTTTCTTGTTGAGTTATGGACCTGTACATTTTGATGCCAATCAATGTTTTTAAGTTACTTGGTGTTTAATCATGAACTGGGCATTGTATCTAGCATTATTGTGCTTGCTGCAGTCATGCTTCCTTGACTATTACATTGAAATGAGAGTGTAATTTCAGTGTATCGACTTGGAAAATAGCAAACTCTTCTGTTTTGCTAGTCTTAGGTCACAACGAAACTACAGAAGAGACAAGCGTTAAATGAGAAAATTATGGAAACTCTGGTCATTTTTAACAAGATGCTAATGGTCTAATCTGATTCAATGATTCATGCTAAGCTAATATAAAAGTGCTCCCGCCAGACCCAGACATCAGCCTTAATGGATTAAAAAATGGAAAAACTCGCCTGTTTAGCTCTCTGAAGGGGTTTGTCCCATTTCTGTTTTAAATATGTAACAATTTCAACGTGACTGTAATGACTCATTTAACAGTCATCAGCATCCTAAACCTTCAAAGTTTTTAATATTTAGAGATTTTAATAAACGTCTCAACGTTTAAATGCATTGATGTATGTATTATATAATTTTTGCATCAAATTACTACTTATGCGAGGCGTTTGTAATGCGGCGTGTATGGAAGTGAGACCGTAAATGTTATGTTCTCTCTTCTGGCTGCCGTTTTCAGTCTCACACAATTGTTTCGTCTTTCTGAAAGTCTTGATAACACCATTGTGGAGTTTTTCTTTTATTATTTCAGCTAATAGGATTGTAAATTAATGATTTGTTGAACTCTCCCATTCACTGCGCTCCGAGTTTAACAACTATGATGACTTCACTACTGAGAAACCTGGAAATGTGAAGAGGCTCCATAGGTGTTTAAATCAACACTTTATGACTGTATGTTTCCTCTACACAGGTGTGGACGTCAGCATGAACACGCACCTCAAAGCTGTGAAGATGACCCTGAAAAACAGAGAGCCCACTCAGCTGGAGTCGCTCAGCATCCGAGGAAACAACATCCGCTACTTCATCCTGCCGGACAGTCTTCCTCTGGACACGCTGCTGGTGGACATCGAGCCCAAAGTCAAGTCCAAGAAGAGAGAAGCTGGTGAGTGCTGGAAAATACACCGAGCATCAACACACAGATGGATCGCTTGTCTGTGATGATATATAACTTCTTACCTTCTTCATCCTGCAGTGGCTGGCCGTGGTCGAGGAAGAGGACGGGGTCGCGGCCGAGGAAGAGGACGGGGCCGCGGTGGGCCGAGGAGATGAAGATCTCAAGCCACTGTACATTTGTGCGAGCTGTACAGCATTTTTTGTTCTTCGTATAGGAGATATTTTGCGTTTTGTACATTAAATTCTGTTCTTTTGACAACTGTTTTGAGTCTTGTTTTGTGCTGATCATATGAGGGATGATTCTGCAAGGGTGTCTGGTTATTTTTTTACATTCTTACCAATAAACTGCTTGATTGAATTTGAGTTGTGTGCAGGATTTTTCCTTTTTAAGATTTAAAAGCCAGAGTTGGGGGGTCAAATTGAAAAGAAAAATGTGTTTAGAGTGAATCTTGATTAGGGTTACTCAGAGAAAGTGCTACTGAAATCTGTGTATACGGCCATAAGAGCACAGGTGTCAGTCTCAGTTCCTGGAGGGCCGCAGCTCTGCACAGTTTAATCAGGTTTGGAACTTAACACCTGATCAACCTTCAGGCTTGTTTGAAATCTACTGTGTGTTAAAGCATGATTGCGACCCTCCAGGAACAGAGTGGACAGTCCTGACACCCCATCGCATCGATGGATTACTCTTCAGTGTTTGGACTCTCAGCAATGAACATTAAACCACGCTGAACTGAACTAAACTTCAACACTGAAAACGACTGACACTGTTTCAATTTTTTATAATGCATGTGAAGCTGCTTTGACATTGACATTTGACATTGTAAAAGCGCTATACAAATAAAGATGAATTGAATTTACAGGTTATGGCAAAATGAAAAGTCAATTTAAAATATAATTTACATATTTTTTTATGACTACAAGCTATTTTTTTTAAATAAGGCTGAAACTTTGTTAGTCAAAGGTCTTGGTGGATTTTATTAATTAAAAATGTTGATTTAAAAAAAAAATACCCAGCAGCAACAGCAGACTTTTATTTTGAAAGTTGTGGTCGCGGGTCAGTAGTCCTGCTTTGCGAATCGGTTCATTTGAATGAACTGATTAAATCATTTTTTAGTTGCTTTGCTCGCTATGTTAGCGTTATAATAAACTTAGCCCTTACGTTAAATCGATTTTACTTTGTTTTCTAATTATATCACATAAAACTGATTCCCTTTTAACGGTATCCTCATGATCGTTACAAAACAATTTGAGAGAATCGGTTCAAACGATTCCTCATCGAATCGGACCGCACTGGTCAAATAAACCACAGGAAGCAAGCCTGTAAAAGCCCTCAGGTCAGTTTCCTCAAGTCTACCTTTAGGGAAAATGTCATCCAGTGACTATTTTATGTATTTTGCTTATGGCAGTAATTTACTGAAGGAGAGACTGCAGCTGAAAAACCCATCAGCCGTGTTTCACTGCGTCGGCAGAATACAGGTAACGACAGACAAACACACGCAATCAGAGACGAGCTAGACGAATAACAATAATACATTACACATCTAGTCTACTTTAAATTTACATTAGTTACTTATCACTATCCCACATCAAAAATAAAACAGTAATTTAAACCAAATACTAGTATTTTATAAACCTACTATAGAAAGTGTTATACTGTATATATTTACAACTGAATTCTACAGCCTACTGTACTGTTATTGTGAACTGATAAACTGTAGTAAATACTATAGTATCTTTAGTTTTTACTACATTAAACTGGTGTTCTTTAGCATAAAATACCCCATATCTGTTAAAAACTACAGTATTGGGTCATTTGTTTATATTACTATATTTGCTTTACCATATTATATTAATAATACACCATATACTATTATTTTGTATGGTTGTATTACCACAGAATTACCACAACAGACTTATTAAAATACTTTAGTGTAGTTTTAAAACACTGTATTGTATTTACTATAAATTACAACAGCAATTTTTCATTTGGGATGTGTTATCTATTTGTTGTTTTAATAAGTTATTTTAAATTTATTTGTTAGGCTTTTTTTCCCTTTTATTCTTTATGCCTTTCCATTAGGGCTGTGCAATATGGACAAAATAATCATTTTGCGATTTTTGGAACAGATATTGCGATTGCGATTTTGGCAGCTGTTTTTGCTTTTTCAAACAAGCTACATACACACATTCTAAACATATTAAATGCACAAGAAGTGCAGAACAAAACATTTCACAATGAAATAACATAGTATTAAGTTTAATAAATAAAACTGGAGTAAAATTGTCTTTAAAACAGACAACATGATATAAATGAAGATGAAGTAACCTCAGCTGTAGTTAAACACATACTGTACACAGCAGCACTCACTGCTGGATCAACAAAACTGTAATAAATTGTGTTAAAAACAGACAACATGAAGAAATAAAGATGAACTAACCTCAATTCCAGTCAGAACAATAAATAAAAACTAACGTCAATCAAAACCACCTATTCGCTTCTCCCGCTCAACTTCAGTGCGCGGAGTGAGCTCTGATTGGTTAACATCTTTCTCCCGCTCAGCTTAGCTGTAATTACCCGCTGTGCTGCGTCAGCTTTGATTGGTTAACATTAAAATCATGCTCACAACAATGGGAACAAAAATCGAAATAAATTAATAGATAAAATTGCAGCCTTATGCAATTTAGAAATTGCATGTGCTTCAATTGCGTTTTTTTTGCGATTGCGATTAATTGCACAGCCCTACTTTCCATAATAGTAGTTTTGAATGCGCAGTACACACTGACTGCAGTACATGAATATGATAAGGGATGTTGTGTGTCTCAGGGCTACAGGCTGGATTTCGGTCTCTCAGGCGACTGCACTAACTGCGCTTGGCACGGCGGAGTGGCCACAATACAGGCCAGTGAAGGAGACGAGGTGTGGGGCGTCGTGTGGAGGATTGACCAGCAAAACCTGCCCTCTTTAGACAGGTGAGGTCAGCTGATACTGGGACAATTCACTAAATCAGATTTTCATATTTTAAGTTTATGATCATCACTGAATACAATAATGCTTCTTTTATTTTTATTTCAAATCAGCATTTTGATGTCTAATTTATTTTATAAGTAACATCGCGCTGTTAAAAAAACATACAGAGTAATAATACAAAATTAATGTTGTGATTTGCTGATTTTATGTATTATGCAGAAAATTATATTAAAATCATCATCAGTATGTTATCTGTTGGGCGACACGGTGGCGCAGTAAGTAGTGGTGTCGCCTCACAGCAAGAAGGTTGCTGGTTCGAGCCTCGGCTGGGTCAGTTGGCATTTCTGTGTGGAGTTTGCATGTTTTCCCCGTGTTTGTGTGGGTTTCCTCCGGGTGCTCCAGTTTCCCCCACAAGTCCAAAGACATGTGGTATAGGTGAATTGGGTAAGCTAAATTGTCCGTAGTGTATGAAAAAACATGACTGAATAAGTGTGTATGGATGGGCATCCGTTGTGTAAAACAAATGCTGGATAAGTTGGTGGTTCATTCCACTGTGGCGACCCCATATTAATAAAGGGACTAAACCGAAAAGAAAATGAATGAATGAATGAATGTTATCTGTTAAAAGTGAATCATCATTAAGAAGTGTTCTTAATTAACAGATGGGGTTATTGACTGATTTTAAATGAATAATAATTAGAAATCTCCATAACTGTGTTTCATGTGTGTTTACATCAAACATACATGCCATTTTCTATTTTTTGCTAATTTGTACAGTATGCCGTACACTGGTTTATTGCAAATCTTTTCTATTACATGTACAAATGAGAAAGAATTAACAGTTTAATATTTTTGTTGTTGATATATTAGTATAGTTTTTAATATGCAACACAAATCTTCCATCATCAGATTAATCAGTTTACAAAAAAAGCACTCAAAAAGGCAAGTACTAAAAAACCCATACAAATATAGGCAAATACTGATGCTGTCAATATAGTGTCCATCCATCTCAGTTATAACCCTCTATATCAGTGGGTCCCAAAGTGGGGGTCAGGACCGCCTAGGGCAGGGGTCATCAACTAGATTTGTCAGAGGACCAGAGTTTAACCAGTCTCCTTGGGGGCCGACCCCCAAGAAAAAAAACAAAACAAATAAAAATCTAATTTTGGCTGAACATTATGTTTAATGTTTATACTTTTTCCATTTCATTACAAAACTGAAGGCGTTTGATTCAGGCTCCATCACCTATACCACAGTCAACCACTAGGAGTGATAGATATTTTGCCTCAACTCAATGAGGCTAAGTCAACAAGGGGGGAATGTAAATTTAGCCATTGATTAAGCACTGTGAGTCGCCCGTTTCAGTGTTGTGATTTAAATTCAAGCCCACTTAACGTTTCATTTGATGTGCGAACATTATTAGTGACCTGTTTTGTTCTACAGCTTATTTATTCACCATGCTAAGTAGTGCCAGATTGTTTTTCCTCTTTTTTTTGGAAAAAGTTCCAGGAAGTTCTGTCAGTCTCCCGCAAATGCACAGAGACTCCCGGATGCCCGCAAACCAATGATAATCTCCCTTAAATCAGGCGTCTCCCTCCCGCTCCTCAAATACGTAGCGCACCCCTCTCCACCACACCCCTCCTTGCTCTTCACCACACGTCTCGCGCACTCCGCCTACACCCCACCCGCTCTTCACTTATGCTAAAACCTGTTTGAAACAAAACATACTGAACGCCGCATAGTCTGTCTGAGTCTGTCCTCCTTTCGGAGTGTAGCCTAAATATAGTCATAGATGGTGGTTATTCTGACAAGAGACTCAGTTGTTGTTATTTTTAGTTGCTTTAATAGTGTGGACCACTATTTTCTTTTTGATCCTCTCAATTTTGGAACCCAGTCGCGGACCGGATTGAACGGCTCAGCGGGCTGCCAGTTGATGATCAGTGGCCTAGGGGGTCATGGGACAATGACAGGGGGTTGCTTGGTGATTTGCAAAATCAAATAAATTGTATTAAACTATTAGAATTACCATATTTTTAATCAACCCAGAGAAGATAAAAACATTTTAATAGTGAAAAACAAAAGGAAATGAAAATTCATCAGCCTTTCAATTATTTTATTCATAGGATCGGTGTGTTTACGTTAGATTAACAACACATCAATAGTATCAGCTGAAGGAGATTGATTTTATAGCACCAGGTTAAACTTTCTGACACCTTTATGGCAACCAAATACATTAAGAATAAATACAATCCACAACTGAACATTGAGGACGATCTCTGATTGGCGGTTTCCAAAATTAAACCAAGAATTGACTTTTGCTGAAAACATTGTGCCCAATTAAAAAATCAATAAATAACTATACAAATTATTTGGTTGTTCGACTGTTTCACTTTTTTGTGTTTTCAATATGCTCATCTTTATATAGGCCTATAGTTGTATGTGCAATATTTGTATATTAATAACCACCTCTGAGAAATGTAGGGGTCGAGAGCCACTGTCATTGTTATTATAGGGGTCGCATGCTGAAAAGTTTGGGAACCTCTGCTATATATGTTCAAGATGTTCTCCTTGAGAGTAAAATACCTGCGTTTGTCTTGTATTACGCCTCCTGCATGTGTTTCAGACAGGAACAGGTTGATGAAGGAGTCTACAGTCCATTACAGGTCAAAGTGGAAACAAAAGAGGAGCCGCTTTTCTGCCGGACGTACAAGATGAACAACTTCACACCCTGTTCACCTTCACCACAGTATAAAAAGGTAGAGTTTACCATCCACCATAAGCCTGACTGATCAAAACTAAACATATTAGTGAGTCGACATCACTGAGCAAACATTAACCAGCGTCTTAAGGTGTGTTTGGATGTGTTTTATCCAAATTGTGTACAGAGTTATACAACTTAAATATGTATTTTACATAACTATCATGTGAAGTATGAATGATGAGCCTCTTATTAATGTAATTAGTGCTTGTCTGGTCTGTTTCTCCATCTAGGTCGTGTGTTTAGGGGCTCAACAGAACGGTTTGCCTCAGAACTACACACAGAAGCTTCTGGAACTGCAGACAAACAACTACAGCGGCTCTTCTGTGCTGGATCAGATTACAGACATCCAGAAATGACACTTATTCAAGACCTGTTCCTGTCAATGAATCAAAAATAAACTCTTTACACAAATGTAAGTCAATGTTCGGCTGAAATCTGTTTAACGGTAGATAACCTGTTTGTAAAACTGCGTGTGTGTGTGTATTGAATGTTGTTGAATGTGACTGAAGTGACTCTTTATTCACCATCAGCTGATCCAGAGAAGCTCAGTAAAATCTAAGCCTGCAAAAAAAAACACAGGCTTTTAGATATGTGACATTGCTGCATTATCCATTCTAGAGCCAGAACGACCTGCTTTAGATATTACATGGAGTTAATTTGTTAACAAAGGTTCAGCGGCGGAACTACGCCTCACTTTGTCTCCTTAACCAATCACCTACTCCCTTATACTTATTTAAGGAAGACCATCCCTCTAGAACTGTTCTTCTTGTTCTCTTGGAAACCACCCTCCCTCCCTCCCTCCACCGGTGGCCCAGTGGTTAGCACTGTTGCCTCACAGCAAGAACGTCACTGGTTCTAGTCCGTACCAAGCCAGCCGACGTTTCTGTGTGGAGTTTATACGTTCTCCCCGTGCTCACGTGGGTTTCCCCCGAGTTCCCCAGTTTCCTCCCACCATCCAAAAACATGCAACTTAAGTTAATTGACTAATCCAAATCAGCACCATAGACATGCTCCTAGTAAGTAGTTATCTCTGAAGAGCGATCACTATCTGTTCATAAGCTACTACAGCAGGGGAGTTCTCCAGATCTACCTGAGCTCAAACTCCCCTCTCGCCTTGCAAATGGGAGGGAGCCCCGGGCTCGAGGATCTCATGAGCTCATGAGCCAAACAAGCTTTATAATCAATCATCAGCTTAGTGTGAACTCTTGAAACACTTTAATGTGTATAATAAATGTGTATAATATACAAGTAACCATTACAACTTAAAAATAACAACTAAAATCTAAATTACATTCATTTAGAAAACATTTGATCAATACTCACAGAAGAGTGTCCAGTTTATAGCGTGGATCAGCCGTCAGTCCAGAGAGCAGCCTCACTCCTGATTGTCCTATATCATTCAGAGTCAGATCCAGTTTTCTGAGGTGTTCAGGGTTTGATCTCAGAGCTGAAGCCAGAGCAACACAACCTTCATCTTTGACTCCACAAAAACTTAACCTGTAGAGAACAATGTCACTTTTCAGTCTCTCAGTTCAGGATCTACAACACCATCAAATCAAGTCCAGAGCTGCTTCATGGGTTTATTTCAACATGACTGTAAATGTTCGAACCAGAAATGTGTTGATCATAAATAGATTTTTCATTGTACTGTAGGTGCTTAAGGTTTACACTAATTAACCAGGAAATGCTTTTACAACGTATTCACAGCACTAAACATGCTCCCAGATTACCTCAGAAGAACAAACTCTGTTGGAAGGATGAGAGAAACTAGAAACTCGTTGTGAAAATGGAAACGTCTGCATATTTGTGCCAGTCTGTCAGATAAAATTGCTTAAAACACCTTAATATTTTAGAAAATGTGGTTAAAGTTTGCATAACCAATGATGTGACCCACTCATAAGTAAATATGCAGCCTATTTATGATTACCTGACCGGCGCATTAACAGCAGCGCCCACTGATATAACCAAGAAATAATGTGTTCCACTTGCACAGTGTCACCCGTATGACGGAGCTTGTTGTGAAGAACGAGTAAAATATTAAACATGCCAGACTTTCTGCGGTTGTGTCCTGAGGCGTCGCAGACATGGTATCGGTTGTCGTGAACTATGCCACAAGCAGAAACGATTTAATCTTGTGTCATGACGTCCATTTGTCATTTATGAATCCCCACAACACCCTACATCCAGGAAATTGTGCCGAAATCATGTGATCTGACCAGGGCTTTAGAAAGCAAAAGCAAAAGTCAAATCCCGAACATATTAGGAGATCTAAATGACGTCCGGACGCATTGTTTTAATTCCCCAAAAAGTGCATATTTGTGGGTCTGCAGAGCATGTGAGGTTGTCTGTGGTTGTCTGTGGTCTGTGATTCAGATAAATGATTTACCTCAGTTTCTCCAGTTTACAGTGAGAATCCTTCAGTCCATCAGAGAGCAGCTTCACTCCTGAATCTCCTAGATTATTCCAAGTCAGATCCAGTTCAGTCAGGTGTGAAGAGTTTGATCTCAGAGCTGAAGCCAGAGCTGCACAACATTCATCTGTGACTGCACAATCCCTCAACCTGTAGAGAGCAATGACACTCTTGAGTCTCTACAGACCCGACACAGAACATTTGAAAATGAAGCTCGAGGAGGTTCAATTCAATGGTATAAAATATCCCAATACAATTTTTTTAAATGTGTAAATCACAAAATTTCAATATAATTCACAATGAAATTAACGTGTCATGTTTTTAATATTTATTTGATAAGTAGTCATTTAATAAATGAGCTAATGTACATTTTGTCTCCATTCAGAAGTGAGAGTCAGGGCAACTATCTGACTAGGTATCAAAATTTCGTGTTGTGATTAAATGCTGAAACTTTTATCATCATATATATATATATATATATAT
>CAIGQQ010002490.1:1850229-1863312 GCA_903798035.1 Danio albolineatus
GGAGGAAACCCACGCAACCACGGGGAGAACATGCAAACTCCACACAGAAATGCCAACTGGCCCAGCCGGGGATCAAACCAGCGACCTTCTTGCTGTGAGGCAAACGTGCTAACCACTCGGCCACCGTGGCGCCCCAGATGTAAGATATTTGATGAAATGAGGTATTTGTTATCTGAAATAATAGACAGAGGACGCTATTCAGCATGTCTAGACTCCTCATCTATGAAGGCAACAAACGTCTGGAAATTAGGAATCATGTTCAGCAGCAATCTCATAAATCGTGTGGTTGAAAAACAGTGTATTATCTCCACAACATAAATAAAGAATGCAGAAACTCAACTGTGTGCCGCGGGGCATTTAAGAATAAATCATTACATCTGATCCTAAACCCTTGACATAAATATAATAACTAGAAATTATGTCAATATTTCTTTGTGGGTTCCAGTGTCTGTGGTTAAGACAATTGATTTACTTCAGTTTCTCCAGTTTACAGTGATCCTTCAGTCCAGCAGAGAGCAGCTTCACTCCTGAATCTCCTAGATTATTTCCAGATAGATTCAGTTCAGTCAGGTGTGAAGAGTTTGATCTTAGAGCTGAAGCCAGATCAACACAACCTTCTTCTGTGACTCCACAATATCTCAACCTGTAGAGAACAATGACACTCTCAGTCTCTCAGTTCAGGATCTACAGCTCAGAGAAGCAGAAACATCTCAATCAGAAAGACAGACTTGATACACAACATAATTAATAGCTCCAGTCTGAGCTTCAGAACCATTTGAAGATGAAGCTTAAGGAGGTTCAATTCAATGGTATAAAATATCAGAATTTATTTTTTAATATAAGAATCATAACATTTTAATATAATTTAAAAATTAAAAATCAATGTGTCATCTTTTTAATAATAAATTTGGTAAGTAGTCATGTTATAAATGAGATAATGTACATTCGGTCTTCATCCAGCAGTGTGAATCAGGCCGACTATCTGACTAAGCTTCTGATGGTATTAAATGTTCTTTTTGTGGTTAAATGCTCAAACTTTAATCATTGTATATGTTTTTTTTCAGCACGTAAGCTGCAAAAAGGTCACTTCATCAAGTTTAAAAAAACATTTTGGTATATGGCTTGATTTGAACAAACTATTAAGCAATAACTAATAAATGAACATCACACAAGGTTAATAACATTAGCATTTGCAGCATGATGTTAGTTAAATTAGCTAACGTTAACAAATGGAGCCGTATTGTTCAGAGTAAAGGAACAAGAGTCATGTTAATAGTCACAGCATTCGATTATTATCTGTAATATTGGACAGATAAACACTATTCAGCATGTCTAGACTCCTCGTCTCTAAAGGATAAAAACATCCTGTGAGCTCACAACCCAGCAAACTCACAAATCACTCACAAACAGCTTATATTATCTTCCCTTATATTATTCAACCCTCATTTGTGTTGTGTGTGGCATTTTTAAGGATACAAACCCTGCAGTTTATCATAAAGTCTCGTCATAAATATAATAACTATAAACTATTTCAGAATTTCTTTGTGGAATCTAGCGTCTGGTATTCATTTAAGCGATTTACCCCAGTTTTTCCAGTTTACAGTGAGGATCCTTTAGTCCAGCAGAGAGCAGCTTAACTCCTGAATCTCCTAGATTATTCCATGACAGGTCCAGTTCGGTCAGGTGTGAAGAGTTTGATCTCAGAGCTGAAGCCAGAGCAGCACAACCTTCACCTGTGACTCCACAACGATTCAACCTGTAGAGAACAATGACATTGTTCAGTCTCTCAGTTCAGGATCTACAGCTCAGAGAAGCAGAAACCTCACAATCAGAAATGATGCACAACATCATCAACATCTCCAGTCTGAGCCTCAGAACCGTTTGAAGGTAAAGCTCAATGGCATAAAAATATCAAAAAAAAATTTTTTTAATCATGTGAATCATAAATTTACAATATAATTTACTAAGAAATCTATGTGTCGGGGTTTTATTACTTATGTGGTAAGTCAAGCAGTGTGAATCAGGGCAACTGACTAATCTAACCAGGCTTCTGATGGAATCAAAAATTCTTGTTGTGGTTAAATGCTGAAGCTTTTATCATGATATATACACAGCGCTCAGCATATATAGGTATACCGCTCACCAATCTCTCTTTTAAATTAAAAATTTTAATAGGAAGCTATACAATATTATATTTGTGCATATACATTTGATTAGTCAGTACCGAAGCCAAATCTTGAGCTTATCTAACAAAATAACTTACGATAACAATCCAAAAACTAGTACAGGAAAAGGTATATGTTATAAAAAAATGATTTAATTCAAATTTAAAAAAGGAAAAAAAAGCAAGGAAAGCAAAATTTTTTTTGAAATTTTGTAGTTTTTTTTTTTTTGCAATATTTTACTTGAATTTAATTAGATTATTTTTCATTTTTTAAATATGTTTGGTGACTAAAGTATTATTTTAATAAATATATCTGTTTAATAAATCTGTTTTGTTTAAATGCATCAAAATACATTGACTATATTCATCGAGAAATGGATAGAAATATTTATGCTGAGCACTGTATGATATTACTATGACATTGACCTAAGCTGTAAAAAGGTTACTTAATGAGCAATAATAAGAAATTTAACAAATTTGTGTTTTGCTTTATTGTGTATAGTATATACACACTTCTTTGTGTCCCAGCTTCTGTGATTTAGATAAAGGATTTACCTCAGTATCTCCAGTTTACAGTGATGATCCTTCAGTCCATCAGAGAGCAGCTTCACTCCTGAATCTCCTACTTTATTTTCAGTCAGATTTAGTTCAGTCAGGTGTGAAGAGTTTGATCTCAAAGCTGAAGCCAGAGCAGCACAACCTTCAGCTGTAACTCCACAATATCTCAACCTGTGGAAAACATTGACAATCTTCAGCTTTTTCTCATATTCTTTTGCTGCTTTAAATTATAAAAAAAACACTAACTATACTGTGGTTCATTTAAAATAAGATTCATTATTTGTGTCTATAGTAAAATAAAACAATCATAGATTGACAATTAAATACAATATTATTTAAAAAAAATAGAATTATCCATAAAATAGAATTTAAATAGCGGTTATACATAGTGGTCATTAATTTGGTGAATTCTTAGTTGGTAATATGTCTGAACGTCCCCCTTTTTATCTATTTAAATATTTTTTATTGAGAATGTTTGAAGTTAATTCAGTGTTTGCGTGTAATGTTTTATGTGACTCTATAACAATAATGCGACTCTAATGTGAACCACCTGCCCTGATACCCTGATCTTATAATTTCATTAATTAATTCATTCATTCATTCATTTTCTTGTCTGCCTAGTCCCTTTGCTAATCTGGGGTCACCACAGCGGAATACACACTCATACACTAGGGCCAATTTAGATAACCCATTTCACCTATAGTGCATGTCTTTGGACTCGTGAGGGAAACCGATGCAAACTCCACACAGAAATTGCAACTGACCCAGCTAAGGCTTGAACCAACGATCTTCTTGCTGTGAGGCGATAGTCCTACCCACTGCGCCACCGTGAGACCCCTTATAATTTCATAGATGCATTATTGCCTCATTTTAAGATGCTGCCATTTGTGAGCATTTACGAATTACGCGTTAGGGCAGGGGTGCCCAAACTCATTCCTGGAGGACCAGTGTCCTGTATAGTTTAGATCCTATCCCAATCAGACACACCTAGGCTAGCTAATCAAGCTCTTTGTAGGCTTGCTAGAAATGTCCAGGCAAGTGTTTTGAGGCAAGTTACCATCAAATTCATATGAACGCAGAAGCTGATACCGAAAGCTTGTCTGTGACAGAGAAGAGGATGTGCCTTTGAGAAGGGTCAATTCAAATTAGTATAATGTTTGTTTAATGTAAGCCAATATATTCAACATTCAATTATTATCAACACCATGTCAACTATGTCAGTTTGATAAGCACATTTGACCATGGTGATTGTGACCATATTTCATGTAGTGAACAGTGATTATTATCAGTGTTAAGACTTACTGAACTGATCTGTATTCTTTCACCACAGGCAGCAGCTTCTGAAGAACTTCATCTGCTGTGGTTTGTTCTCCAATAAACTGATTTAGATAGAAAACCTCCATCTTCTGCTCTGATGTCAGCAACACATACACCAGAGCTGACCACTGTGAAGACGAGAAATTGTTTATTTTAATTCTTCCAGATCTCAGATAATCCTGGATCTCCTGCATCAGTGATTGATCACCCAGTTCATTCAGACAGTGGAACAGATTGATGGATCTCTCTGGAGAGCGAATCTCCCTGATCTTCTGCTTGATGAACTTAACGGTTTTCTTTTTGCTGTAAGAGCAGCTTCCTGTCTGTTTCAGTAGTTCTCGTATGAGAGTCTGATTGGAGTCCAATGAGAGACCCAGAAGAAAACGCAGGAAAAGATCCAGGTGTCCATTCTTACTCTGTAGAGCCTCATCCACAGCACTCTGATGCAGCTTTCGTAATTGATGTTTCTTTCTTGAAAGTATGGACCAGAGGTTTTTAGTTTGGTCAAACACATTTCTATGGTTTTTTGTAAGGGAGTGATGAGCATATAGAGCTGCTAGATGTTCCTGGATGCTCAGATGAACAAAGCAGAATACTTTCCCCTGATTGAAGCCAAACTCCTCTCTGAAGATCTGAGTGCACAATCCTGAGTAAACTGATGCTTCAGTCACATCAATGCCACACTCTCTCAGGTCTTTATCATTGAAGATCAGGTTGCCTTTTACAAGCTGTTTAAAAGCCAGTTTCCCCAGCTTGAGGATCATCTCTCCATCTCTGACTTTCTCCTCATAGTCCTTCTCATGTCTGATGTTGGTCTGCATGATCAGGAAGTGTGTGTACATTTGCGTGAGAGTCTTAGGAGTCTCTCCTCTCTCTGCTTGACTGAAGATCTTCTCCAGAACAGTGGCTGAGATCCAGCAGAACACTGGGATGTGGCACATGATGTGAAGGCTCCTGGAGGACTTCAGGTGGGAGATGATTGTATCGGCCAGACTCTGATCTCTGACTCTCGTCCTGAAGTATTCCTCCTTCTGAGGGTCATTGAAGCCTCGTACCTCTGTCACTCGATGGACAAACTCAGAGGGAATGAGATCTGCTGCTGCTGGTCTGGAGGTGATCCAGATGAGAGCAGAGGGAAGCAGATTCCCTGCAATGAGGTTCGTCAGCAGCACGTCCACTGAGGCGGATTCAGAGGCATTATTCAGTTTCACGTGACTCCTAAAGTCCAGAGACAGACGACACTCATCCAGACCATCAAAGATGAACAACAATTTATGTTTACTTCTGAATATTTGTATTTCTTTAGTTTCAGGGAAAAACACCTGCAGAAGATCTGAAAGACTGAGTGTTCTGTCCTTCATCAGGTTGATCTCTCTGAAAGGAAGTGGGAATATGAGCTGGACGTCCTGATTCTCCTTCTCTTCAGCCCAGTCCATAATGAACTTCTGCACAGAGACTGTTTTTCCAATGCCAGCGACTCCCTTCGTCAGCACAGTTCTGATGGTTTTGTCTTGTCCAGGTAAAGATGTAAAGATGTCTCTGCATTGGATCGGTGTGTCCTCTGTTGTTGCTCTCCTGAATTGTGTCTCAATCTGTCTCAGCTCATGCTCATTATTGATTTCTCCACTGTCACTCTCTGTGATGTAGAGCTCTGTGTAGATCTCCTTCAGGAGTGTTTGGTTTCCCTCTATCGCTGTTCCTTCAGACACACACTGAAACTTCTTCAGCAGATTTGATCTGAATGTACTTTTTTTAGACAGTTGAGAGTTAAGACTGAAAAATTAAACGACAGATGACGTTCAAATGACAGAAAATAAAATAAAAGGGTCAAATTAAGTTCACTAAATTTCACAAAGATAGTTGAAGAAAGTTGGCACATATTAGACCCTTTTTAAGGGGTTAATATTAAATTACCAATAAATTACCTTATTATTGAATTAATTCAAAATCATTGGCAATTTTTCAGAATGGAATCATGTGTGAACAGGCCCTTTTTGAAAATATCGGTAAATTCGTTTCGCCAAAATAGTTTGCGGAAATTGAAGTTATAGTTGTAACACAGAAGGAAGATTGCCAGAAAAAGGCATGTTCACGTTTAGACCTTGCTGATGTGAGACGTCCACTCCATCCATTCAGAACTCTGATGCTTTCATATTCATTTCACAGTTTCTCATTAAAAGTTGCCATAACTGAATTACCAATATTTTTAAAAGGTCCTATTCATAAATTATATATTAATGGTAATTTACCAGTAAAGGTTGTGTGGACTAAAAGAACTTGTTTGTTTCATTAAAATGTTGTACCTCAGATCAGTCAATGTGTGTCCTCCATCAAATTTAAGAGTCTCTTGCATTGAATGGTAACTCTTCATGGACACACAGCTGGGCTCTGGTTTGTTTGACCTCTGACTGCCGAATCAGCAGGACATAACAGATCAAATACAAGATGTCATGTACCTAATTTTACACCTGCTTAAATATCAAATAATGCATCTCTTCCTATTTAAATAAATATCGAACCTCAAATAAGTTGATGTGTGTCCTCCATCAAATTTGGCAGGCTCTGATGTTGAGTGGTCACTCTTTATGAACAACCAGCTGGGCTCTGGTGTCTTTGATTTCTGACTCTGGAATGGACTTTTATAGAATATAGACATTAAAAAAACAACAACAATTCATATAGTTACATTTTGTATGCCGAAAATATTCAGAAAATGTAGAAGTGATGTGACACATCTCTCCATCTACTGGTATTTGTGATATAGATCTGGCTATTTGCATTTAGGGCAGAGTACAGATACCATGTTTTAGAGTCTGAATACAACATGACATGCAATGTATTTCTAAAACATTAAGCAATAGGTTTAAAGTACCGCCATCTTGGAGAAAGATCTCCATCACTGGATGTTACTTTGTCCTCCATGATTCATTCCCTCACCGAAACACTGAAATACAAGACACTTTTATTATCCGTTTAATTTACTAGAATTTTGCATCCATTTTTTTGCCATGTCTTGATTGTCGAACTGTCTGTTTTTAATATCATAAACAGCAATTATGTAAAAATAACATTATTTTGCATCCAGTATTCCCATGCATCAAATGTGAATCACATGTAGAATAAACAAAACACATGATTTTGGAGCTTTTTCAAGCTGTGATCCCAATTTTTTCTTCCAAGATTTTTCTTTTTCTGGTTTGAACTAGTTTTTGATGGTAAATAATCATCTTAAAACAACTTAAACTAGCAGTCATGGTTCAAAACCTTCATTATCAGCCCTTTTTTGTTTCAACAGGGCTGAAGCTTGCTTTTTCTGAGTATAGGAATTTTATGTTCTGGTGTAAATTGACAAGAAACAAAACGCTGAAAGTCTTTCACTTCCATTTTGAAGAGAAAAACCAGCACTTCCAGTTCCGTTCATTTACATCTTACTCATGAGAGAGAGAGAGAGAGAGAGAGAGAGAGAGAGAGAGAGAGAGAGAGTTGTGGGGGAAACCAGAGCACCCGGAGGAAACAACACAGAAATGCCAACTGACCCAGCCGGGGCTCAAACCAGCGACCTTCTTGCTGTGAGGCGAACTGTATAAGTGGATAAGTTGGCGGTTCATTCCGCTGTGGTGACCCCGGATTAATAAAGGGACTAAGCCGACAAGAAAATGAATGAATGAATGAATGATGTACTGTCTCTTGCATTATCTATCTAGACCGTATAAGAGCCAGCATCATCATTTGGTTAATTTATTTAGTATATAACTGACAAATATGATGTCGATATGCACTCTTTTAAAATCATGTTTTGGATTTTAACAATGAATAATTAAAACAATGTGGAGGAATGAAACGCCAACGCTCCTAAGAAAACAACAAAACACACACACACTTACATACACTCTCACACACACATAATAACCATCACATCTCTTCTGCTAGATAGCTATATCAATAATTATTGCAAAAATAGAGAGTCAAAAAATGATGAAACTGTGTTTGTTTTAAATAATTACTATTATAGCTTACGCATAAGAGGTATAATAATGTATGATAACCTTGGATAAAATGATCACGGTTTCACGCTATCGTGGTTACTGCTTTAAAATATGTTCTTTTTAAATGTCTGGGTGAAAAAAACAACATTGAACACAATATATTTTATTTTAAGAAACATTTAAAATATTTTGCAACAGTAAACATGTCAGGCCAAATAACTCAAATAGGCTGTCTTCATTAGTTTCAAAAACACATTCAACACATTACACAAAGATTTATTTACAGCACATTTAAAAAACACATTAAAAAAACCTTACATATACATTAGAAAAGGTTTAACAGAAAATTTTAGCCGTTTTAAAACCTTGACTTTTCCAAACCGCTTTAACCATCCCATTCATAAAACGCTTGGTTCTATAAAAATTGAGAAAATCCTTTATCCCATTTTAACACATCCTTAGAAATATTGATGTGAAAATGGCAATAAAGAGCAAAATATGCTAAAATATATGCTAAATTATGCTATCAAACCTAACATTTAGCTGTATTGGACAGTGGCAAACTCATATTCATTTATTAATTCACAGAGAAGTTATAAGAAAATCTGAAGGACAGCCATGTGTCACATATTTAAAGCATTTTTTGCAAGCATGTAAACCATAGGTTATTTACTTATTATCTTATTTAAACTGTGCCTTAAGAATGTTGATTAATTAAAACTATGTTAATTAATCTTGCTCATTATTGACACCTAAATAATGAAAATGAATGGGAAACATATAGAAAAGATGTTTAGGAGGTTAAGCCAAGTGCATATATACATAAAGAACTTTACTGTAGGTAGACTATATACAGGTTATAGTGTCCATCCCCACAGTGATGGAAAATATAATAAGATTATGATAATTCACATTTAAGTACTTCATGTTAACGTTTTTTTAAACAGTGTATTAAAGAAAGCTTTTTATGTTTAGTTCAGTGGATGAGGACGTGTCCTGAAGGCAGGACCTGACTGATGCTCACTCACCTGAGAAATAAAGTTGTTGTAGTTTAGCACGGATTCCCAACATGTCCATGTTTTTTCTCATCATGTTTTCCCAGCACACATGCTTTCAATCCTGAAAAAGCATAGAAACTGATATAATGCTATCATATAAAAGGTAAGACTGTGTTTTCTGAGTTTAAATATTGCATGTTCTGGTGTAAAATGCCACAACTAAAATGCAAAACTCTTTCACTTTTGCTAAAAGTCTTCAATCCAGTTAGAAAAATCCAGTATGTCCAGTTTATAAACAGCCTGTGTATGAGAGAGAGAGACTAGTACTTCACATATTTTGGCTGATAAGTGTTTTTAACATTTGTAAATATATTATAGTTCAGTAATGAAGTCTGCACTGCGCGTTAGCGGTTAGCGGTTTTTATTTTGGTGTGTTAATCTTGTTAATAATATCATTCAGAAGGTTGATTCGCACTCATTAAATAATTATTAGATGCATTAGATTATTAGAGCACAATCCCTTCACAACAAGAAGGTCGCTGGTTTGAGGCTCGGCTGGGTCAGTTGGCATTTCTGTGTGGAGTTTGCATGTTCTCCCCATGTTGGCGTGGGTGTCCTCCGGGTGCTCCGATTTCCCCAACAAGTCCAAAGACATGTGCTATGGGTGAATCAAGTATGCTCAATTGGCCCTAGAGTATGTGTGTGAATGTTTCCCAGTGATGGGTTGCAGCTAGAAGTGCATTCCCTGTGGAAAACACATGCTGGATAAGTTGGTGGTTCATTCCGCTGTTTATGATTAATAAAGGGACTAAGCCGACAGGAAAAAGAATGAATGAATGTAGCTATTTACATTCTTAGGAGATAAGAAACACATATGGTTTCGGCTCAATGCCTTCCTCAGTGCAAAGTTCCTCAACAGTCAATCACATCACGCCATCAGTTAGACGACATCTCATTTTCGTTTCAATGTAGCTAACAACACGAAATATTTCCTCCAGCTGTAAAAGCATGATCTCTGCTGTTCAGGAAAATAACATTTAAGTTATCAGTATTCACTCATTCACATATTCGTCAACAGATATGAAATTCTGACAGTCCAAAATATTAAAAATACATTTTCATATTATTATTGATTTCATTAAACACTCAAAATCCACGATTCACAATGTTGTAGATCAATGATAAACCATTAAAGAAACACTGAAAGATCCAATTCCTCGTTTATTCCTCTTGGTGTAGGTGATTTTTATTTATAAATCCAGAACTCTTCTCTTTGTAATCATTTTTTTATCCAGATTCCTTCCTCTACGTGACTCGTATACTTCCTCAATTCCTATACATTCAGGTTGTTTAACATCATGTGTCAACTCTGTAAAGTGTCTCGCTACTGTCGACGTTGTCTTGTTGTATACTTGATTTATGTTCACTAATTCACAACTTCATCTGACGTGTTCACTTCCCTATATTTATGTTTTTAACATATAGACCACATTACGAGTAGAGCAGGTAATGCAGGTTTTTATTTGAATATCTTTACCTGTTACTGGATTCAAACATTCTTTACACACGTTTTACGCAGTGGATACCCTTCCAGCCGCAAACTAACACTGGGAAACACCCATACACTTTTGTATTCACGCACATAAACTCTGGCCAATTTAGATTATTCAATTCACCTGTACCGCATGACTGTGGACTGTGGGGGAAACCGAAGCACCCGGAGGAAACCCACACCAACATGGGGAGAACATGCAAACCGACTTAAACCAGCAACCTTTTTGCTGTGAAGCGATCATGCAATATAGATGAGCAATTCCATGCAAATGTCAAGCTTGCCATGAAAAAATTAGGTTGTCATCATAAATAGCGAAACCCTTCAAATTTTTTTGTGTATCCTTGTATCTTACAATGCTATAAAAATACTCAAAAATGTCTCGGTCAGTGTTTTCAAACTATTATATTTGATTTACCAAAATCTCACAAGTGGAAATTCCACATCCGTCACATCCATAACAGAAAAGTGTCACATCCATAACGCAGCTTTTTCTTCATCAATGCAAAAATGTAAATTAAAATAAAACCAACCATGTTTGTTCTACAGAGAGCCGACTCTTATCCTTGTGATTATCATTATTTCTTTTGGATTGTGCAGTTTAATCCACAGAATTTCTACAAAGTATGTTGTATACTGTAAACTCGCAGACTTTTTTCGTCACATCCATAACGCATGTTTATTTTCTTCATTTAAAGCATACAATTTTTTTCAGATTGATATTTTTCTGATCTCATAATTCTGTGTATATTTGTTTTGAAAATTGTAAACAGATGATACAATATAATGTTAACATATACCTTATCTGTGCGTTTATGTTTTGAGTTTTTACTAGGGATGGGTGATACCAATATTTTTGTTTCCGATCCGATACCAAGTATTTCAAGACAAGTATCGTCGATATCGATACAAATACCAATACTTTAATTAAATCTTTTATAGTGATTTTAAAAAAATGGTTATTACTTTTATTGTAATTATTACCATCATCATCATCATTATTATTATTCAATTAAACACAAAACACATGATTCTTTTTTACATTTATTAAAATAACAGAACTAAAATAGCATGACATATATAACAAATAATACACTGCAGAAACCTTGATTAATTAAAAAAGTACATCTCTCCCAGTTATTATGTGTACCTAAACTTTGTATTTTATTTGATAAACAGGTTTGTTTAAAACTATTTAAACTAAACTACCAAAAATCTAAATGTCTTCACTTGAGTGGACTCTGGACTCCTGAACGCGAAATGTAACAGAAATCTAATATATGCCGATTTACGCAAATTACATAAGGTACAGAATTTAGAGTAGGATTCCCCCTCAGCTTTGGCATATTAATATTACAAAGAATCATATATAATGATTCCCCCTCTTCATATTATATTTACAGTGTGTGCATCTGTGTGTTCATATGAACATATATCAGGTAAAACTCAATATAAATTGGCTGGCTGTATTGAACTCGACTCCACTTTTTGTAGAATAATTCCCACTTGATAGCTAGTTTTACAACCTGCGCTGGGTGTGTGTGTGGTGTCTGTACTAACGCTGACCCATTAGCGGAGATACAGCGGAAGGATATTTTAGTTCCCATTCGTGTTCCTATTTAAATATTTATATAATATGCAGCACTATAATTATTGAGATATTTTACTCTGTAAGAAAACCCCCAGAAAATATCGATACTTTTTCTTAAGGATCGATCCTTTTGATACATTCCCAGTATCAAAAATATTGATACTTTAGGATCGATCCGCCCATCCCTAGTTTTTACAGCAAATGTCACATCCATGACGCTGGAATTGCTCATATATATATTTGTTATTTTATTTCTGTTTAGTTTTATATTAAATTTTTTATTTTATAGCAATTTATACTGTTTTATTTTTAATGTGCAAAGTAATTACTCAAATCTATGATCAGAAGTGAGGAGCAAAAAATGAGTTGACCTCCACAGACCAGAGCAGATATAGATGTGTGTGTATTAGATATGGGACCAAAAACCGGTTTTCGTGGTTTGGAAAAGTTTAGAAAAACATTTTCTGTTATACCGTTCCTGAGATATACGTCATTTTTTATGTGTTTTTTATAACTATTTCACTAAGATTTTTTAGGGCAACAGTATCTACAGCAAAAGGACCCTCCAAATCAAAAGCTACTGGTCAGCCTACGATTCAGGAATTGTTTGAAAAACAAGTCACTTACACACCAACATACAAGCATGCCATAGACCTGAACAGTGCAGTGGCTTTACTTTATATCCAAAGAAAAGAAAGCTTTCCAAGGATGCCTTTTCAAGCTGTTATGAAATCTGTGCTTTTGAAACTAATGAAGATAGTGATTTATTTAAATTGTTTAATCTGATATGTTTGAAATAAAAAAAGCCAAAATATTTAAATGTTTCTTAAAATAAAATATATTGTGTTCAATGGGGGGGGGGGGGGGGGTGGAGCACACTTTTTTTTTTAAACAGCGCGTGCAGAAAGCGATCTAGG
>CAIGQQ010002490.1:1866438-1881178 GCA_903798035.1 Danio albolineatus
GGTGCCAGACGGGCTGGTCTGAGTATTTCAGAAACTGCTGATCTACTAAGATTTTCACGCACAACCATCTCTAGGGTTTATCATGGATGTGCAAATCTGCAGCAACTGCGTGATGCTATCATGTCAATATGGAGCAAAATCTCTGAGGAATATTTCCAGTGCCGTGTTGAATCTCTGCCATGAAGGATTAAGGCAGTTCTGAAAGCAAAAGGGGGGCCCAACCCAGTAAGGTGTACCTAATAAAGTGGCCGGTCAGTGTGTAGCTACCATCATGTTTACATAGAAAAACCAACATTTTAAATTAGTCTTTTATGTCTGTTTTCTGTAAAAACAATTTAGAACACAATAGAAAACAACATTTCTGTAAATCTAGTTTAACAAATAAACTCTTCACAACTCTTCATCTTCATATCTTTTTACATGCACAAAGCAGCGAGAACAACTCTAGTACTTTTGTCATTGATAATATTAAATGTATATTGAAAAAGACAAAGCCTCAGTCATCAGCTCAATCAGATTATCATTTAGTACAAAACAATAATAAATAGCATACAGGCATATACTGATGGAGCCAATATAGTGTCTATTCATCCCAGTTATAAACCTCTATATGTTCAAGATGTTCTCCTCAAGAGTAAAATACCTGCGTTTGTCTTATATTACGCCTCCTGCGTGTGTTTCAGACAGGAACAGGTTGATGAAGGAGTCTACAGTCCATTACAGGTCAAAGTGGAAACAAAAGAGGAGCCGCTTTTCTGCCGGACGTACAAGATGAACAACTTCACACCCTGTTCACCTTCACCACAGTATAAAAAGGTAGAATTTTAAGCCTGACTGATCAAAACTAAACATTTAAGTGAGTCGACATCACTGATCAAATATTAACCAGCGTCTTGAAGTGTGTTTGGATGTATTTTATGCACATTGTGTACAAAGTTATACAACACAAGTATCTATTTTACATAACTATCATGTAAAGTATGAATGATGAGCCTCTTATTAATGTAATAAGTGTTTGTCTGGTCTGTGTCTCCATCTAAGTTGTGTGTTTAGCACTACAGGGGCTCTTCTGTGCTGGATCAGATTACACACATTCAGAAATGAGACTTTTACACATAGCCTATTCCTGTCAAAAAATCAAAAATAAACTCTTTACACAAACTTAATTTCATGTTCAGTTTAAATCTGTTTAACATTAGATATCATACACATATTGCCTCAAACAGGCTATGGTTTATAAAATTGTTAATACCATATTTAAAGAAAAGTGACATTTTGGGTGTGAGTGTGTGTGTGTGTGTGTGTGTGTGTGTGATGATCACTGTGGGTTTGTGTCTGTTGATGTTGTTGAATGTGACTGAAGTGACTCTTTATTCACCATCAGCTGATCCAGAGAAGCTCAGGCTAATATCCAAACCTGTAAATAAAACACAGAACAGATGTGTGTGACATTACTGCATTATCCATTCTAGAGCTAAAAACCTGCTTTACTAAAGAGATAATATTATAAATAATGTTAAAAAACCCCTATTTTTCCCCCCATCACATCCCTTTCGTGTCTTCGTAGCAAATGCTTTTTAGCAGAACAAGATAAAACAAACAAGAAAATAAATATATATAAAACAATAAGACAAAGCAGTCAAATTAAATATTATTTAATTTTATTTAATAAATGTAAGCATATGCTTATCTTTAGACTTTTGTCCAATGAAAAAAGATCAAGTTATTTGTTTTGTTAGAATTGTTAATGCAGTATGTGGGAAACTGTTGTTGATTTTTTCATTATTATTTTTACTAAGTTATTATACTTACAGTTCTTGTAAAAAAATATCAGAATCTACAAAAATTGTTATTGGAGAAAAAAAGGCAATCGGTGCACTTCTAATATGAAGAGTTCTGTAACTAGTTTGTCAATGAGTGAGTCCACAAGAATTTTCCGACCACTAGATTTAAGGACGTACAAGTGCAGCCATCAAATAACAAAAGCACAGTCTACAAAAGCACAGTCAAAATCATGCCCATTTATTCTGTCCATCAATGATACCAAATCAAATGAGGACCAATAGAGACAACGGATTGATATGAAATTGCTTCTCACAGATGTACTGCGACACCACATACCAAATAACAAAAGATGAAATGTAATTTACGATATTTAGGCCATAACTTTTGCTTCATGATATTAAGAAAAACAGCACGGATATCGACCCTACCTATGAAAATGACATCCGATGTGCAAAATGATAGTGCAGGCATTAGGGTGGTTAAATGATAACAGAACTTTTATTTACAAAGGTCCATTAAATATTTTCTACACTACAATGTCTGTACACTATGTATTTATACATATAAAACTAGTGCATGTCTTTTTTTAGGACAGCCTGTTCATAACTGTTTTTCTGAAGCTGAAAATATTGCATGTTTATCTAAAGCTATTTTTAATTTTAACATTCAATTAGAATATACTTTATTAGTACTCACAGAAGCATGTGTAATTTATAATGGGGATAATTCTTTCTTTAGTTCAGAGAGCAGCTTCATTCCTGAGACTATTGATTTATTTCCAGTCAGATTCAGATATCCCAGGTGCTCAGGGTTTGATCTCAGAGCTGAAGCCAGAGCAGCACAACCTTCATCTGTGACTCCACAATCATTCAACCTGTAGAGAACAATGACACTCTTCAGTCTCTCAGTTCAGGATCTATAACACTATTAAATCTAAAGTCCATAGCTGCTTCATGCTGCTTGAGGGGATCTATTTCATGACCTAAACATTTATGAATCTAATAAAATGTAATCAAAAACTGATTTTGGGTTTGATTGTAGGTCCTTCAGAATGTTTGCCATTAAAGAACAGTAAATCATTTTGTTGTTACAAAAGAAGATTTACACTAACTAATCACAATGTGATGTACAGAAACATAATAGTTATAATATTCAAATTTTATTAAATTAAGATGTTAAAATGAACACATCAGGCATTCCATATTACAAATGTGTCAAATCCATAAACTATTTAAAAAGTCATTAAGTATTGGATCACCTATGAAATATTGGACTAGCAGATCATTTAAACTCTGGTGACATGTGAGCTAATAACTGAGGAATCATCACCCCTTTCTGACACTAGCCTTAATTCTTCATATCTTTGCTTAATGCAATTTTACAAATGTGTTTCTGCAGTTTTCTCATGCATTCTGAACACACAGACAGTGTTCCTGTATCCTAATTGTGACATGTTAAACCTTAAGCTGCATTTGTGTGTGCATCTGTGTTCCTCCTCCCAAACATTAGTTTATGTGGGAAAGTACAGGCTATATGAGGAGTCCACTTCTGCATCATGGTCATGTTCTCCCAATAGTGTCTGGCTGTAGACTTGCACTTTCACTCTCAGACACATGTGCTTCCTCTGCAAGTTATGTCACTATGAGGGGTGGGAGTATGAGCTTAGGTTTTATTTTGCTTACTGAAAAAAGTTTACTACTGAAGTTTTTTGCTAACAACTTGTAAGATAATTTGTATTAAGGTAATTTCCCTGGCTAACCAGAAGAAAACACAAAATTAAGAGAGTACAGTTTGCTGTACTGCAGGCTTTTAGGAGTGTTATTGTGCCATGCATGAAATAATGTACACAACTGAGCTTCTTTTCACATTGAAGAATCAGTCCTCAAAATCAATCTATTTATTGTACAACCACGAATCAGAATCAGATCCACAATGCAGTAATGGTATTGTAATGCAAATAGTATAGTTATTTTACTAGTTTTAATAGATATTTTGTAATTCTCTCTATGTACCTGCTTTGCATCAGATTGTATTTAGTACACAGTTCTACGTTAAATTTGAGTGGCATACATTGAAATATTATCATGATCTGAAATAATGAACAGAGTAACACTATTTAGTCATTTTAAACTCTTTACTTCTGAAGGCCAAAAACATCTGGAACTGAGGAACCCTGTTCAGCAACAAACTCAGAATTCATGTGTTTGCAAAACTGTATAATCAGCGTCACAACACATATAATGAATCTGTACATACATTTCAACATCCAGATCGTTGGACTGACTGCATCTCTGTTTAATGTCTATCGTCTTCTTTTTTTATATTTATTCTGTGTCGTCACTTGTCACTTTATGTACACTGGAAGCTTCTGTAGCCAAAGCAAATTCCTTGTGTGTGTGAAGCACACTTGGCAATAAAACTGATAAAAAACTGACTCACCTTTATCACAAGAATAATAAACCCTACAAATGACCCTACATAATTTTCTCCAATAAAACTATATACATTTTTGTCAATATGTCTTTGTGAGTCTGTGTCTGTGATTTAGAAAGTTAATTTACCCCAATATCTCCAGTTTACAGTGAGGATCCTTCAGTCCATCAGAGAGCAGCTTCACTCCTGAGTCTCCTAGATTATTTCCAGTCAGATACAGTTCTTTTAGGTGTGAGTTTGACCTCAGAGCTGAAGCCAGAGCAGCACAACCTTTGTCTGTGACTCCACAATCACTCAACCTGTAGAGAACAATAACATCATTCAGTTTCTCAGTTTAGGATCTCACCTGTGTCACGTGAGGTGTTTATTAAGGTTAAAACCTTACAGTTGATTCTGAATCCTAAGCATAAATGTAAATATAAAATATGCCGATATTTCTTTGTGAGTCTGAGTCTCTTTGATTGAATAATAATGATTTACCTCAGTATCTCCAGTTTACAGTGAGGATCTTTCATTAGATCAGAAAGCAGCTTCACTCCTGAATCTTCTGGTTTATTTCCAGAGAGATCCAGTTCAGTGATGTGTGAAGAGTTTGATCTCAGAGCTGAAGCCAGAGCAGCACAACCTTCACCTGTGACTCCACAATGATACAACCTGTAGAGAACAATGACACAATTTAGTCACTCAGTTCAGGATCTACAGCTCAGTGAAGCAGGAACTTCTTAATTACAATGAGATTTAATCCATGAAATTATTAACTGGCTAAGTCTAAAGGCCAGTTTTGTACTTCTGTGTCAAGTGTGCATGGATGGTTCGGCACAAGATTCGCACAGTCGCATACACTTTAACGTAGCCTGACATGGAGCACTCAAAAAAATAACTACATATCCAGGTGATACACGGTGTAAGAGCTGTTATTGGTCAGCTTGGTAACATTGACAAGTGCAGTTGGGGCTGAGAGCCATGGTAACTTAGAGAACTCCGTGGCACAAGTGTTTAACAAGTATAGAATCCCATGTAGGAGCTCTAGATAGATACTTTTGTTTTGTGTGTACATTATAATTAAAGCTGTTGCACATCTGCCAGTTCACACCTCTTGCTTCCTTAAATGAGTAATTTTGAGCTACTTGTACAGTTGTATGTATTTCTGGTGTAAACAAAACACCCACAAAGAAACTCAACACAAAGTAACATAAAAACTCCAACTGTCCAACTTGCGGTTTTTAAGTATTATTGTTAGAGCAAACCAAACTGGACATAGAAGTTTAAATGCATGGCTATCTACAAGGCATAGTTTCGCCGATCACTCGGTTCTTTAGGTGCATAAATGGCAAAATATAATCAAAACTTTGATTCAAATTTTTAAATATTCTAATTCAGTTTAAAGAAGCCATCTTTTCAGTTAACTGACAGGGCACTTTTTTTTGCTTTTGCTAAATTATTGTTGTTGATTATTTACAATAGTGTCAGCATGAAGATACTGCATTTTTATACACTCTTACCTCAGTATCTCTAGTTTACAGTGAGGATCCTTCAGTCCATCAGAGAGCAGCTTTACTCCTGAGTCTCCTAGATTATTAAACGTCAGATCCAGTTCAGTGAGGTGTGAAGAGTTTGATCTCAGAGCTGAAGCCAGATCAACACAACCTTCAGCTGTGATTCCACAATTACTCAACCTGTAGAGAACAATGACACTCTTCAGTCTCTCAGTTCAGGATCCACAGCTCAGAGAAGCAGAAACCTCACAATCAGAAAGACAGACTTGAAGCACAACATCATTAACAGCTCCAGCCTGATAATCAGAACTGCTTGAAGATGAAGCTTGAGGTAGTACATTTACATTTCATACAAATGATCAGAATCTCATTTTTAAATTCGTAAATAAAATCATTCCAACATACAATGAAATCAATGTTACTATATGTCCTTTAATTATTTATTTAGTAAGTAGTCATGTAATACGTCAGATAATTTACACTGTCTCCATCCAGCAGAGTGAATCAGATCCTTTATCTGATTAAGCTTCTGACAGCATATTTTCCTGTTGCAATTAAATGTTAAAGCTTTCATCATTATAGGCTGCATTTGAATGATTTTGAAGCTGCAAAAGAGTTTCTTTATTAGGTACAATAACAACAATAATAACAACAACAACAACAACAAAAAGGTGAAGCAGAAACTTCACAAAAAAATTTAATTTCATGCTATTTTGTGCAAGACTTTTGTGCTTCTATAAAGTGCTTGGTGTTGTTAACTTAATAGCACAATTATGTACGTATTTTTTAAAAAAAATATATGAAAACTTCAAAATCCTCAACACAGTTTATACTGCAGCAATATTATTAAATCATGTTGTTCAAACAATAAAACATGGTGCTAGAAAAATCAAGATTGAGTGAATCCAAAAACTAATAAAACGCCTACACTAATGCATTTTTCCTTGCATAAAACATCTTCTAAATGAATTCATGCAATTTCTTATTCACATAATTGACAATGGAGGATGTTAGACATTTATATAATCGTACACACTTGAGGAGCAGACAGAACCAACCATCTGCTAGGCTCCACAGTTGACCAAACTTAGATAAATTGCAGAATATAGAGCCACTTAGAAATTATAACATACAGTATAAAGAGATTGTGTTTGTCCCTATAAATGTAAAAAAAAAAACTCCCAAATCCTTTTAAAGGTAACGATCTAATAGATGTTCATTAAAAGATAATTAAAATATAAAACTTAGATCATTGAACATTAGATCACTTTACTCTAAATTTCTTTTTGTTTATAATTTTAAAATGATCTAACGTTATATGTACTCTGTTTAACAGAAACCTGGCTAAAACTAGACAATTATATGACCTTAATTACATGACCAAATTACATGAGTCTTCACCTGAAGGATATCATTATAAACATGTGCCTTGTCTTAAAAGAAATTTGGAGGCATTGCCAATAATATAGTAATATTGGACTGGAACGCAGCCTGTGTCTCTTCTTTTTGGCCTACATGTAGTATTTGCACTTCAAAGAAGATTTACTTCTGTTCACAGAGCTGTTAGGCAAACTTGGGGGGCCCGTGTCTTTAAAAGTTGAAAACCTCTAGTATAACTCTTGATGGACTTTCAGTTCAGTCCTTGTCTTCTGTAAACTATTTGGGTGTGATATTTGATAGCAACCTGTCATTTCAAGGCCACATTTCAAGCATCTGTAAAACTGCATTTGTTTCTTAAAACTGTTATCAAACTTCAACATATGCTATCAATGTCTAATGCAGAAAAGTGTGTTTATGCTTTTATGACCTTTTGGTTAGACTATTACAGGGCTGCAACAATGAATTGATTAAATCAATAAAAAAATGAGCCAGAGAAAGACGTGTCATATTATTAAAATTATGCAGCGTTTTAACCGCCTAATGCTTATTTTATGTTTTAGACATGTAAATACACACAGGTACTAGTGAAACAGTACATTTAGAGTTTGTAAAACACACAAGGAAGTCTAACAATCCATTCAAATATAACTTACGGATGTGTTTTACTCATATAAGATACACATAGTGAAAGTAACTAAAGTTAAATCTAATTCTCTCTAAGTTTACCAGCCACTTACTTGCATGTATTTTGGGAGTAACTGAACTGAAGAAACTACGTGCTGGATCCTGCATGTTCTACTTTAATAAATGAAGAAAACACATGGCCGCAAGTAAACATGGCGACGCCCATCTCACGTTATAGACCACGATCACTTACATGTTTATGTGAATTGGAATATCAGGTAGCTGATGACATGATGAGCAAGTGTATGAATTAGAATGGAAAAAACTAAATAAAAGGGATACATCTGTCATACATGCTATTGTGGCTGCGGTGTGTCATGTGACAAACATGACGAGTCGCGATGGAAACATTAAGGGTGAATGTTCTAAAATAATGATCGCCTAAAAAATTTTAACCCACCAGTGAAAGGGTTAACAAAAGTAGTAAAGCAGCAGGGGTATAGTTACTTTGCATTGCAAGACTAAAGACACCTTTTTATTCACTCACCTGTTTTGAATCACACCGCAAAAAAGCTTTTCTTTCTTAGTAATTTTGTCTCGTTTACAGTCCAAATATCTAAAAAATTAAGTGATGCTTAACTTCTGTTTGAGATTATATCTTATTAAGATTATTTTTCTTACCCCATTGGCAAATAATTTAGCTTGTTTTAAGCAAATAATTACTTATTTTGAGGTGGGCTTTTTTCAGAAAACAAGACATAATTTCTCGTGCTATTTCATGTGTCTAGTATGTATCTTGATTTAAGATTTTCTTTCAGGGATCAGGGATGAGTTTTTTTTAATAAAAGGTTGGAAATTAACGCTTTTCTTGTTTTGCTTTTATCCGATTCATCGATTAATCGAAGGAAGAAAAAGAAAAAAAACGACAGATTAATTGACTATTAAATTAATCGTTATTTGCAGTCCTAGACTACTATAATGCGTTACTAGGTGACTGCCCTGTAGGCCTAATTAACAAACTTCATCTGGTTAAAAATGCAGCTGCTAGGGTGATTTCTAGTGCTAAGAAATATGACCATATTAGTCCAGTTCACTTAGGTAACTGAAGCTGTAAACACTTCCATAAGAAACATAATTAGAATGGCATCTATGCTTATGTTAGTATGTTTCTCCTTATCCCGAGGTCTACAAAATCATTGACAGACGAGTCTCTACATTGATCCTGTGGGCTAGTCTGTACACCTGTTGGTGACCTACTCAGACATCAATTCTCAGACCCTCAATTCTCAAGCCTCCTGTTGCATGTGCTTGCTTGGCCTGGTGGAGCTGCTCTTTAGTGGACTTGCTCTTCAGTGTTTTGGCTTTCTACAGTGTCATTTACATTGCACTGAACTAAACTAACACTAAACTGAATTCAACTGTGACATCTGAACTGAAGCAGTTTTAATTTACTGAACTGAAGCAGTCTTAATCTTCATCTATGTTAAGCTGCTTTGACAATCTACATTTTAAAAAGCGGTCGAGAAATAAATATGAATTACCTCAGTTTCTCTAGTTTACAGTTTACTTCTGTCCATGAGAGAGCAGCTTTACTCCTGAATCTCCTAGATGATTTCCAGTCAGACTCAGTTCAGTCAGGTTTGAAGAGTTTGATCTCAGAGCTGAAGCCAGAGCGGCACAACCTTCAGCTGTGACTTCACAACCACACAACCTGTAGAGAACAATGACACTCTTCAGTCTCAGTTCAGAATCTAGAGCTCAGAGAAGCAGAAACCTCACAATCAGAAGGACAGATTTTATCCATTATATGATTGACTGGTCCAGTTTAAGTTGAAAAATTGCTTCTTTAAAGTGCCTGGTGCTGTTAATTCAATATCGTAATAATGTATTTAAAAATACTTAAACCCTCATACCACAGTATCTCCAGTTTACAGTGATCCTTCAATCCATCAGAGAGCAGCTTCACTCCTGAATCTCTTAGTTTATTTCCAGAGAGATACAATTCTGTCAGGTGTGAAGAGTTTGAGCTCAAAACTGAAGCCAGAGCAGCACAACCTACATCTGTGATTCCACAATTACTCAACCTGTAGAGAATAATAATACTTTATTTATAATAACACTTACTAATAATAATAACACTTCCTTTTATTGCTTTAGTTAAAAAAAACACTCATATGCCAATATGATAAACGTGATCAAACATCCAAGTACAGATATTGCCAGAACCCTAATGTATTGTAATGTTATTTTGTTCCTCTACTTTTTCTTTTTATTTAGCCCTTAAAATCTGTGTAAATGGCGTAATAGTAAAAAAAAATGCAAAAAAATAGTCAGAAAACGTGTTTACACTTCAGGTTAAATGAAGAGACATTGTTATTTGACTAGTGATAAAATATAATAGTAAAATAATACATCTGTATAAAGACACTTAAATGTACACGCTAAGTTTCTTATAGTTAAATGTCTGTTGAAGGAGCAGCATCAGCAGATATTAAGCAGACAGCCTACTCATAATCAAATGAGAAGTAATCGGCATGTTGTTCAACACAACTTTTAGTCAACAAAATGTGAAATAGGGACCCCCAAAATAAAGTCCAACCATAATTTGTATTATATTGTGTGTTTGAGTGCATATATAATTTGTGTTGTTTTCATGCATTTCAAAGTCTACATGATTATTATTATTTTTTTACTAATGGTAACAATTGAGGACTTTTATTGTGCTGAATGGTATCATATACTAATTAAAGAAAGACTTGGAACATTAAGCAAGGGAAGGCAACTAATGTACAGACGCATAGTTAATTGGTGGATTCCCCATTTATTAGTTTAACTCCTGGTTTGACTGATTTGTTTATTAGGTTGTTTATCAGGAAACACTGATTTGTTTATTGATGTTTGTGATGTGCTTTGGCATTTATGTTGGTTTTGTTGATTGTTGGTTTGCTTTTTGTTTTTTTACTTTCAAGATTTGTTTTAGTAAGATTATTTGTTTCTTTTCTCTTATGGTGGTTCATGATGCTTTTTTGTAATGCCTTTACAGAAATGGATTGTGAATTACCAGTGGAAGACTTGTTAAATGTTCTTACCAGGATGTTACAAGTGTTATGAACAGTGATTATCATCAGTGGTAAGACTTACTGAACTGATCTGGATTCTTTCACCACAGGCAGCAGCTTCTGAAAAACTTTATCTGCTGTGGTTTTTGCTCCAATAAACTGTTTTAGATTAAAAACCTTCATCTTTTGCTCTGACGTCAGCAACACGTACACCAGAGCTGACCACTGTGAAGAGGAGAGTTTGGTCTCTTTTACTTCTCCAGATCTCAGATAATCCTGGATCTCCTCCATCAGTGATTGATCACCCAGTTCATTCAGACAGTGGAACAGGTTGATTGATCTCTCTGGAGAGCGAATCTCCCTGATCTTCTGCTTGATGAACTTAACTGTTTCCTCTATGTTGAAGGAGCAGCTTCCTGTCTGTGTCAGTAGTTCTTGTAGCAGAGTCTGATTGGAGTCCAATGCAAGACCCAGAAGAAAACGCAGGAAAAGATCCAGATGTCCATTCTTACTCTGTAGAGCCTCATCCACAGCACTCTGATACACCTCAGATAATGAATAGTTTAGAAAGCAGTTTAAAATGCTATGCATCCAGTTCAGAAACACGTCTCTTACACGTTGTTCAGATTGACCAAACACATTAAAGTGATTCTTTATAAAGAAGATATGAGCATATAGAGCTGCTAGATGTTCCTGGATGCTCAGATGAACAAAGCAGAAAACTTTCCCCTGATTGAAGCCAAACTCCTCTCTGAAGATCTGAGTGCACAATCCCGAGTAAACTGATGCTTCAGTCACATCAATGCCACACTCTCTAAGGTCTTCCTCATAGAAGATCAGGTTGCCTTTCACAAGCTGCTCAAAAGCCAGTTTCCCCAGTTTGAGGATCATCTCTTCATCTCTGACTTCCTCCTCATAGTCCTTCTCATGTCTGATGTTGGTCTGAACGATCAGGAAGTGTGTGTACATTTGAGTGAGAGTCTTAGGAGTCTCTCCTCTCTCTGCTTGACTGAAGATCTTCTCCAGAACAGTGGCTGAGATCCAGCAGAACACTGGGATGTGGCACATGATGTGGAGGCTCCTGGAGGACTTCAGGTGGGAGATGATTGTATCGGCCAGACTCTGATCTCTGATTCTCTTCCTGAAGTATTCCTCCTTCTGAGGGTCATTGAAGCCTCGTACCTCTGTCACTCGATGGACAAACTCAGAGGGAATGAGATCTGCTGCTGCTGGTCTGGAGGTGATCCAGATGAGAGCAGAGGGAAGCAGATTCCCTGCAATGAGGTTCGTCAGCAGCACGCCCACTGAGGCGGATTCAGAGGCATTATTCAGTTTTACACTGCTGTTAAAGTCCAGAGACAGACGACACTCATCCAGACCATCAAAGATGAACAACACTTTATATTGTTCACTGGATATTTGCATTTGTTCTGTTTCAGGGAAAAACACATGCAGCAGATCTAAAAGACTGAGTGTTCTGTCCTTCATCAGGTTGATCTCTCTGAAACGAAGGGGAAATATGAGCTGGACGTCCTGATTCTCCTTCTCTTCAGCCCAGTCCACAATGAACTTCTGCACAGAGACTGTTTTTCCAATGCCAGCGACTCCCTTCGTCAGCACCGTTCTGATGGCTTTGTCCTGTCCAGGTAAAGGTGTAAAGATGTCTCTGCATTGGATCGGTGTGTCCTCTGTTGCTGCTCTCCTGAATTGTGTCTCAATCTGTCTCAGCTCATGTTCATTATTGATCTCTCCACTGTCACTCTCTGTGATGTAGAGCTCTGTGTAGATCTCCTTCAGGAGTGTTTGGGTTCCCTGCATCCCTGTTCCTTCTGACACACACTGTAACTTCTTCAGCAGATTTGATTTGAGTTCATTTTTAAGCAGTTGAGAGTGAAGACTGAAAGATAAAATGACGGGTTACAGATTATTAATGTTCAAATTAGAGAACGGACTTCCGGTTAGCAACAAGATGGAGTAGACGTGTGCCTTTTTCCCCCTGCTGAGTTTAGAGAGCATAATTTAAAGTAGGTAAAAGGGTAAAATCATAGTTCAGTAAATTAACCTTAGTTTTCAATTGATGAAGAAAGATATCACATATTCAAAATTAAGGAGAGTCAGTGAAGATACAGTTGGTTACATTTTATTGTGTCCCCACTGCCGCCGCAGATACCACCGCGGTTTATCTGCAAAATGCGCCTGTTAACCTCTGGGTGGCGCTTCAACCATGGACTTCGACAGCTAAAGTATCAACATGCAATTTTCAGGGCCAGCTTCGTCTTTTCATAATAGTATATGACAGGTTGCAATACACAAGTAATCTAAGATAAACATGTAGTCTAGCTATTCATCTTTAATAAAACTATATTTAGTGTTATGCACATTACGAGTATTCAACTTTTAAGATTTTGGTAGTCTATTTGAACTAAAAATATATCATAAAGTCACCATAGGTACTGTATGTGATGTGTTGTATTTGAATAATTTTGTTGGGTCGTTTCGTTTCCTCAGTAACAATAAACATGCTTTTACACTATATTGTATGCTTTTTTTCCCCAAATGTCTACAATACATGTTAATAAGCGTAGCCCATAGGCTGCAAATATAAAGCAAATATAGGCCAAAGTTTTAATCCTTTAGCCTGTATAGACCTAGTGCCCTATTAAATTGTATTGAGGTAAAAAAGGATGTTCGCTTTCTAAATTCTTTAGTTTTAATTCATGAAAATATGCAATCAAATAAATAAATTAAACACAGATTGTAATGGACTATGTTATAAGAACATAGGACAAGACACTTTTAATAAAAGTGAATCACATGTCTCTCATTCTGAACTAGGGATGTTAATTTCGATAAATTTTCCATAGGCTGTTTATTTCCAATCATACTGTATGATTTTACAATCAAATGTAAAAGCACGCCAACTCAAATCAATCGCTCTACGGAAATAAGCATTTTATTAATGCTCCGCTGTAATTCTTATATCACAAAGTCTGTCAACATTTTTAATACAAGTCATCATTTTAAAGATTATGTCTTTGATTATAGATTATATCTGATTTTTGTGCCTCAGTGCTTGTGTGATTTCATTTTCTCCATCTCACTCTTGGTGAGTTCAGGTTAGTAAGTGTTTTAGTTAAATTGTCCTAGCACAGGAATATCAGTATATCAATATAGGCTTTGCAGAAATCGGTTAATCCAGAGGTTCCAATGACCCAGGTTAACTTTTTAAAGTGTGAAAGCTTTGAAAAGATGTGTAGGGTGTTGTATACAGTATGCTGAAGCTTACAGGTTCTTCTTGTGGCAGACTAATGCAATTAATTTTACGCCAATAAAAGTAAAACGCAGTTTTTCTAGAAAACATCAAATATGCAACATTACAAATCTCAATCAATTCTCTACTAAAATGCTTGATTTTTTAAACAATTTTCAGAGATTTGTTTTTGCAGATCATCAATAGTGAACGTGATTCACAAAGTTTCACTTACACTTTACAAATTTTTGTTCATTATTTTGGCATAAACCTCTCATGGGGTGGGCTTAACAGGAATCCTCTCTGATTGTGAGAGTTTGATGTTCATCTCTCTGATTTTTGAAAAGGTCCTGTTCACACATTATATGTTATATTAACTAATTAAATGACAGTATGTTTGAAAGTATACCTCAGATCAGTTGATGCATGTCCTCCATCAAATCTGGCTGGATCTGGTATTGACTGGTCACTCTTCATGGACCCACAGCTCAGCTTTGGTGTTCTTGACCCCTGACTGTTGAAATGCATTTACAGGACAGACATGTCCGATCAGACAGAAGAATTCAGGATTTTCCATTTACTTAAATATCTAATAAATAACATCTTTAAGACAAAAGTGCTTTACATCAGATCAGTTGATGCATGTCCTCCATCAAATCTGACTGGTTCTATTATTGACTGGTCAACCTTCATGGACACACAGCTGGGCTCTG
>CAIGQQ010002490.1:1884633-1898395 GCA_903798035.1 Danio albolineatus
CACACCGGGTGCCGCTCCTGTCAGCTAAGAACAGGAAACTGAGGCTACAATTCACACAGGCTCACCAACACTGGACAGTAGAAGATTGGAGAAACGTCGCCTGGTCTGATGAGGCTCCATTTCTGCTCCACATTCGGATGCTCGGGGCAGAATTTGGCCTCAACAACATGAAAGCATGGATCCATTCAGGCTGGTGCTGGTGGTGGTGTAATGGTGTGGGGGATATTTTCTTGGCACACTTTGGGCAAATTAGTACCAACGGAGCATTGTGTCGAGGCCACAGCCTACCTGAGTATTGCTGCTGACCATGTCCATCCCTTTATGACCACAGTGTCTCCATCTTCTGATGGCTACGTCCAGCAGGATAACACACCATGTCATAAAGCGTGAATCATCTCAGACTGGTTTCTTGAACATGACAATGAGTTCACTGTACTCAAATGCCCTCCACAGTCACCAGAACTCAATCCAATAGAGCACCTTTGGGATGTGGTGGAACGGGAGATTCGCATCATGGATGTGCAGCAGACAAATCTGCAGCAACTGTGTGATGCTATCATGTCAATATGGAGCAAAACCTCTGAGGAATATTTCCAGTACCTTGTTGAATCTCTGCCACGAAGGATTAAGGCAGTTCTGAAGGCAAAAGCAGGTCCAACACGGTACTAGTAAGGTGTACCTAATAAAGTGGCCAGTGAGTGTATAGCTCTTTTCATGTTTACAAAGAAAACCAACATTTTAAAGTAGTTTATGTCTGTTTACGTTTTTTTTATGAGTAGCTTTGTAGTATATGGCTTTATTGCAGTTTTTTGCAAAAACAATTCAGAACACAATATAAAACAACATTTCTGTAAATCTGTTTTAGCAAATAAACTCTTCACAACTTTATATCTTTTTACATGCACAAAGCAACAAAAACAACTTAAGTAACTTTGTCATTGATAAAATTGTATGTACTGTATATTGAAAAAGACAAAGCCTCAATCATCCGCTCAATCAGATTTTCATTTAGTACAAAATAATTCAAATAAAATACAGGCAGATACTGATGGAGTCAATATAAATGTCCATCCATCCCAGTTATAACCCTCTCTGTGTTGAAGATGTTCTCCTCAAGAGTAAAATACCTGCGTTTGTCTTGTATTACGCCTTCTGCATGTGTTTCAGACAGGAACAGGTTGATGAAGGAGTCTACAGTCCATTACAGGTCAAAGTGGAAACAAAAGAGGAGCCGCTTTTCTGCCGGACGTACAAGATGAACAACTTCACACCCTGTTCACCTTCACCACAGTATAAAAAGGTAGAGTTTACCATCCACCATAAGCCTGACTGATCAAAACTAAACATATTAGTGAGTCGACATCACTGAGCAAACATTAACCAGCGTCTTAAAGTGTATCTTAAGTTTAGATGTATATTAATCTACATTTTGTACAAGATTATACAACATAAACATCTATTTTACATAACTATCATGTGAAGTATGAATGATGAGCCTCTTATTAATTTAATTAGTGTTTGTCTGGTCTGTTTCTCCATCTAGGTTGTGTGTTTAGGGGCTCAACAGAACGGTTTGCCTCAAAACTACACACAGAAGCTTCTGGAACTGCAGACAAACAACTACAGCGGCTCTTCTGTGCTGGTTTAGATTACACACATCCAGAAATGAGACTTTTACACATAGCCTATTCCTGTCAATGAACCAAAAATAAACTCTTTACACAAACCTAATTTCATGTTCAGTTTAAATCTGTTTAACATTAGATATCATACACATATTGCCTCAAACAGGCTACGGTTTATTAAACGGTTAATACTACATTTAAAGAAAAGTGACATTCTGTGTGTGTGTGTGTGTGTGTGTGTGTGTGTGTGATGATCACTGTGGGTTTGTGTCTGTTGATGTTGAATGTGACTGAAGTGACTCTTTATTCACCATCAGCTGATTCAGAGAAGCTCAGGCTAATATCCAAACCTGTAAATAAAACACAGACAGTCAGATGTGTTTGTGTGTGTGTGTGTGTGTGTGTGTGTGTGGCATTACTGCATTATGTATTTTAGAGCCAAAAACGATTTGCTTTACTACTGAGAGATACTGTATCTATACTATAAATAATGATAAAAAGAAAATCTTTGTGATCCATGCCATTGGAATCATGGGTATATGTTCCCATTTTCCCTCTATGGCCAGATGTAGTAATTCAGGTGTAATGCATATGTTCTGGATTAAAAATCTGCTGTTAAATTTTGATTGGAAAATGATGAACTGTCCATCAGACAGTTAATTAACAAACATGATTTCCACCACATATCTATGATTAACAGTACAGTATAGTGATAGTAAACTAACTAAAATCTCTCCATTCATCAGAAACAGAGAAAAGGAAAGAAAAATATCATCAATTTACTCACAGTTCAAAATAATTACGATAAACAAAATAAACATTTTCTAAATAAAAATAAACATACAACTTAAAAACAACAACAGTAAAACATTTACATTAGAATACAGACTATCAATACTCACTCAAGAGTGTCCAGTTTATAATCTGAATTATCCTGTAGTTCAGAGAGCAGCTTCACTCCTGAGTCTTCTAGTTTATTTCCAGTCAGATGCAGTTCTCTCAGGTGTTCAGGGTTTAATTTCAGAGCTGAAGCCAGAGCAGTACAGCCTTCATCTTTGACTCTACAATGACTCAACCTGTAGAGAATGATGACACTCTTCAGTCTCTCAGTTCAGGATCTACAACACCATCAAATCTAAATCTAAAGTCCAGAGCTGCTTAATGGAATTTGATTGTGTTTAACCTTGATTGAATATGTATGAATATAAATTGATTTTTTACTGTACTGTAGGTCCTCAAGTATGTTTGTTATTAAAGAACACTTAATAATTTTGCTGTAATAATAGTACTGTAGGTTTATACTAAATAACCAAATGTCATAAAAATAAAACATAAGAATTCTAATACATGAATGTTTAAATATTAAAATGCTTTTTTTATTAAAATCCATATCCCAAATGTGTGCAATCAATACTCTCAAAGAAGTAATTAAGGAATGATTTATTCAAACTCGGCTGACCTGTAAGATGGATGATTCCCCCTATCTGATACTAGACCTGACCCTCCCCTACCACCGCTGCTCTCCAATTTTGACATGAATTTACCTCAGTATCTCCAGTTTACAGTGAGTATCCTTCAGTCCATCAGAGAGCAGCTTCACTCCTGAGTCTCCTAGTATATTTCCAGTCAAATCCAGTTCAGTCAGGTGTGAAGAGTTTGATCTCAGAGCTGAAGCCAGAGCATCACAACTTTCTTCTGTGATTCCACAATATCTCAATCTGTAGAGAACAATGACACTCTTCAGTCTCTCAGTTCAGGATCTACAGCTCAGAGAAGCAGAAACCTCACAATCAGAAAAATTGACTTGAAGCACAACATCAACAGCTCCAGTCTGAGCTTCAGAACCAAGTTTGAGGATGTTCAACTCAATGACATAAAAACAATATCAGAATCCTATTTTTAAAATGTGTGAATTACAAAATTATAATATAATATTTGGTAAATAGTCATGTAATAAGTGAGATAATGTACAGTACATTGTATCTCAGGGCAACTATCTGACTAGGCTTTTGAAGGAATCAAATGTGGTTAAATAAAGCCTTTTTTGCTATATACAGTATAATCATGATATCATAATCTAAACTTCAAAAAGGATTACTTTACCAGGTATAATAATAAAAAACATTTGTGTATTGCTTTATTGTATATACATTTTCAGAGTAAACAAATATTAATTAAAAAAATATTTTAATTAATTAAATTAAGTTAAAAATAACTAACGAAAGGATTTAAAAAATGTAATAGGCAAAACTATATAATAGTATCTCACTAGTAAACTTTATTAATTCATTAAAAGTAACAGTGAGAAAAAAAATCCAGTTTTATTACAGTTACTATGGTAATGTTAGTTAAAAAAATACAACAGATTTGTACTAGTTATTAAAGGGATGGTTCACTTAAACATGAAGAAAAAAAGCATGAGACAGTCTCTCAGTCAAATACTTGTGGGGCTACTGTGAAACGGGCATCATACCATTTAGGCTATATGGGGATTGTCTAATTTCACATCAAACTACCAGTGTTAGGGTGACACAATGAGGGGCGACGCAGTGGCACAGGTAGTGCTGTCACCTCACAGCAAGAAGGTCGCTGGTTCGAGCCCCGGCTGGGCCAGTTGGCATTTCTGTGTGGAGTTTGCATGTTCTCCCCGTGTTGGTGTGGGTTTCCTCCAGGTGCTCCGGTTTCCCCCACAGTCCAAACACATGTGGTACAGGTAAATTGGGTAGGCTAAATTGTCCGTAGTGTATGAGTGTGTATGGATATTTCCCAGAGATGGGTTGCAGCTGGAAGGGCATACGCTGTGTAAAAAAACATGTGCTGGATAAGTTGGTGGTTCATTCCGCTGTGGCGACCCCAGATTGATAAAGGGATTAAGCCGAAAAGAAAATGAATGAATGAACTACCAGTGTTCTCTCATTAACCCCTTCAGACCTGAATTATGTTCCAAAGATGTCCATTGTAATGGACGCAGGGTCTGAAGGGGTTAAGTTCATTTATAGCCTGCTGTCATGTAATGCTGTAATAATTTTTTTTTTTTAAATGTAAGCTTTGAAGTATTTTAATATACATGAGTAAATCCAACCACTTGTTACTCGGGTACATTTGCTGCAGTCTACTAATCGTAACAAACCCCAATCAAAAACAGCATGTCTAAACTTTTCAATTAAAATAGTTCTACAAAATGATTAAAGGTACCCTATTAAGAAAATCTATTACCCAGGCATATACCCAGGCTTCATCGAATAATAAGAGATAAGTATATGGAAATGGCCATACCAGTCTTCTCTTGAGTGTGATATGCCTTACAAGCTGCTTTGGCACAGTCTACATTGTAAAAGCACTATACAAATAAAGGTGAATTGAATTGAATTGAACATACTGATAAAGTATTTTGGCAGAAGCAGATAAAGCTGATAGAAATGCAAAGGCCTGATTGTGTAAAATTAACTTGAGCTCTGCAGCTAAACTTCCTGTAAGACAGAGGCACTAGAGACAGCTAAGGACTGAATCTTCTAGCATATACCATATCTGGTGTTTTATCAGAGTAAGCTGTCTAAAGGCAGCTTGCACTATAAGCAAGTGCTATTCAAGTTCATGTGTGCAGAGAAGTTTTGCAGAAAAGAGGAAGTATGTCCTGGGTGCGGCCAATGGAGGACTGGAGAATGATTGACAAGTGACAAATTCCACCTGTTAATATAAGCTACGTATAAGCTCGAATCAGGAAGTAAAAGTTGTTGCGCACCTCCTGAATGTTACTTTTGTATTGCATTGAGGGTAACAGAATTCTGTGAATCAAATTAGTTATCCAATAAATTACTAATATTTTAAACATTGAAGAAAAACCTCTCCTGACCTTTTTCATTGAACACGCATGGACTTGATTAGATATTCCAACAAGATGCATGCAAACGCTGAGATAAAATGAAATATTTTCTGCTCCAATATAAGCCTACTTGTTAAAAAATAATAATATTTAATAGCTATAACATTAAGACTGTAAAATGTAGCATTTGCATAACTGTAATGCAATACTTGTTAATTAATATTAATAAATAATATATGAAAAATAAAAAATAAACAAACAAATAAACGAATAAATAAATAAATGTTTTTAAAATTAATATGCATGCAGTTCCTGGGGTGATTTTCGTTAATTATTTATGGTTGAATGTGGGTGTTTAAAGGGCTAGATTTAAAAGAAGAGAAAAACAGATTTGAGACTTGTATCTGAAAAGAGGAATAAAGGACAAAAATGCCAGATTTGTTGCAGTTGACATAAGGCCAGTGAACACTGTGCAAAGTGAAGATTTTTTAAAGAATTAATGCACATACTTGAGACAGGATACACCATTCCTGAAAGAGTTCTCACATCTTTGGCTAAAAAGACTTCAGTGCCAGTTTAGAATTGTCAAGAAAAAACATATTCCCAAAACATTTTAGCAGTTAAAATATTTTAAATCTTAACTTAAATTGTGTAATCAAATTAAGTTCACAACCAAAGATATTTGCCATTGCAAGGACACAAAAAGTTACCTAAGTTGTAATAGAAATTAAGTTAAGCTCAGATTTCAGAAGCTTGATCATTGATCATTATAACCAGACACTTGCAAGGAACATCAAGTTAGCATTCAAAAATGTTTTTTGTAACAGGTAAAAACAAAAAGCTTTTATTTTATCAGGAAACAACATAAACAGACCATTCTGTAGCAGCTGTCACTGTTAAGAGTGAGGTAAAATGTTTGAAAACAATAACAGCAAAGTTTTACTGCAAGGGACTTTAATCTGTGGGGTACATGTTTGTACTGAATTTCCTTTAGATAACCTCAGCCTCTTAAAATAAATAATAAATAACATTTCAAAATAAACATAAAACACAATTACAAAATCAACTGCATTTATCATTTACTTATTCTTCTCCACCAAGCCAGTTGCTAAGACACACTAGATTCTTTATCACCTGAAAATGTAAATAAACTCTCCAAAGGAGTCTGCTGAAGCTGAACGTTACCTCCTTCACTGTTTGGTTGCGTGATCTGCTGGCATCAACAGTGTGTACTAAATTCATGTGATACTCTTCTACAGACTTGAAATACTTTGGCCATATGAAAACTCTGCTTTGCTGTTGTGACATATAGCTTTGGTTGTGACAACTTCACTGTTTTCTGAAAATGTCTGTTTAAAAGTTTGCTACGTTTATCCATATTATTGTACTGTCCGGACCTGTTCATGTGAGAGCTGATCAGCAGTAACGGTGTCAGTCTTAGGTCTGCCCCAATGGTCTTATTGGTTGACTAGAGGGATGATTGTTGTTATGCTTTGCGCTGTGAGACATGAGTCCACATCTTTACAAATTAATAAAAAATATATATTGGTAAAAATCATATATTGGCTACATGTTTTGTAAACTTATTTTTACAAAATTAGTATATGCTATATTAGCCTATACTTTAAATAAGTCAACATAAATGCGACATGTTGTTGTCTCATCACCGTGGCCGCTGAGGATAATTTAACTTATTCAAAATATTCTGTTACCTGAACTCACCGCAACTGAGGTGAAGAAAATGAAAGTGCAGAGCAGAGGTAAAATCAGATTCTCGTAATCTTTAAAATAATTACTTGTATTAAAAATGTTGATAGAGGTTTGTGATAGTGGTGTAACCAATCACAAATCTCTAGTTGGGATCACACTATGGTTTTTGAGTCAAGGATCGGACCATTTTTCAGATCAGCATAAAAGGGAGGAGACAAATGTCATTTGCTTTCCAATTATGCAAAAACTGAAAAAATCATTGGTTTAAACAAACAGAACTGAGAAGCTGTAACTTTGAAAAAAATTAAAATCAAGAAAGAACCAGCTGAAAAAAGGAAAATATTCAATATGAAAAATGATCTTTGCTGCTGTTGCTGATAATGCTAAATATAGAACTCTAACATCTTGTACAACAGATTATATTCATTTTCAATTAATGATGCAACAATTCACACATTGAACTTCATGTTTCATTAACGGTGTATCTATTAAAAACCTATTCAGTGACCTAATGTTGATGATTGTTTGTCGCCACCTGATGGTTACACAATGTAATTGCTAAAATAAAATTCTCTACCGTCACGTTCCATTAAACAGTGCTTTTAATCTTTACATAAATATCAGTGTTTACATCTGAGCTATAAACCATTCTCACAGTACTTCTGTGTTATTGAATTGTTTGTAACTAACTGAAACAGTGTAAAAACTGAATCTCTCTTGATCTGCGCAGATCTGAATGCAGCGCTTCGAAGGTTTAATAAACATATGCAGATCATCATTTATTGTTCATGTTGCGCGGGTTTGAACTGAGATCACGATCTTTTCATGTTTAATCGTTTGACAGAAATCACTAAGACACTTACACTAACCTAAGAAAGCATTCAGGTAGGTCCCACCACAACTTTTTCCGTCATCATTATATTTTACAGGAAAGCCAAAATGCTTTCATACACATGATCTGAATGACACGGGAGGCGATCTCTAACATTATAACATTAGAAATGTTGGATTAACCTACAAGTTCAAAAAAGCTACCAATCCGCGGGTCACGTGTGTTCCGAACTTTGGGTTGTGATCCTTAAGAATCACGGATCAACTGTGATCTGTTACACCCCTAGTTTCTAATATTACCACATCACCGCGGTTGACATCTCATTATGTTGGTAATGTGGTGATGCGGTTATTGTCACACCCCTAATTCATAGAGATGATTTACCTCAGTTTCTCCAGTTTACAGTGAGGATCCTTCAGTCCATCAGAGAGCAGCTTCACGCCTGAATCTACTAGATTATTTCCAGACAGATCCAGTTCAGTCAGGTGTGAAGAGTTTGATCTCAGAGCTGAAGCCAGAGCAGCACAACATTCATCTGTGACTGCACAATCCCTCAACCTGTAGAGAACAATGACACTCTTCAGTCTCAGTTCAGGATCTACAGCTCAGAGAAGCAGAAACATCTCAATCAGAAAGACAGACTTGAAGCACAACATCATTAACAGCTCCAGTCTGAGAATCAGAACCATTTGAAGGTGAAGTTTGAGGACGTTCAACTCAATGACATAAAAACAATATCAGAATCCTATTTTTAAATGTGTGAATCACAAAATTTCAATATAATTCACAACAAACTGTGTCGGGCGGCCCAGTGGTGCAGTGGTACATGTGCTATAGGTGAATTGGGTATTCCAAATTCTCTGTAGTGTTTGTGTGTGAATAAGTGTGTATGGGTGTTTCCCAGTGATTGGTTGCAGCTGGAAGGGCATCCGCTGCTTAAAACATATGCTGGATAAGTTGGTGGTTCATTCTGCTGTGGCTACCCCTGATTAATAAAGGGACTAAGTCAAAAAGAAAATGAACGAATTAATGAATTAATGAACTGTCCTTTTATGATTTATTTAGTAAGTGGTCATGTAATAAGAAATAATGTACATTCTGTCTCCAACCAGCAGTGTGAATAAGGAAAACTATTTGACTAGGCTTCTGATGGTCTCAAACTTTGTTAGAATTTAATAATAAACCTTTTATTGCTTTATATGGTATTTTCATGATAATAACTTAAGCTGCAAAAATGTTACTTTATCAGGAGTAATAGCAAAATCAAGATTTTTGTATATTTTTTCTTTTTTCTTTATGGTATACTTTATTATAATAATATTATTATTTTAGCATAATAGATAATGCTACTTTGTTGTAGGCATTTTTAAAGGATAAACCCTTAAAGGATCTTAAACCCTTGTCATAAACACTGTATAACCATAAAATTATTTCAGTATTTCTTTGAGGGTTCCAGTGTCTGTTATTCAGAAAGATGATTTACCTCAGTATCTCCAGTTTACAGTGAGGATGTTGGATTAACCTACAAGTTCAAAAAAGTTATCAATCTGTGGGTCAGGTGCGTTCTGAACTGTGGGTTATGATCCTTAAAGATCACGGATCAACCGTGATCCGTTACACCCCTAGTTTATAATATTACCACATCACCGCGGTTGACATCTCATTATGTTGGTTATGTGGCGATGCGGTTATTGTCACACCCCTAATTCATAGAGATGATTTACCTCAGTTTCACCAGTTTACAGTGAGGATCCTTCAGTCCATCAGAGAGCAGCTTCACTCCTGAGTCTCCTAGTTTATTTCCAGTCAGATCCAGTTCAGTCAGGTGTGAAGAGTTTGATCTTAGAACTGAAGCCAGAGCAGCACAACCTTCAGCTGTGACTCCACAATATCTCAACCTGTAGAGAACAATGACACTCTTCAGTCTTTTCTCTTCTCCTTGCTTTGCTTTATTTAATAATTACCTATAGTAATATAGGAATTTTTATTCTTCCAATGAAAGACACTTTATATTAGACTCATAATTCACATTACACTCATAGTAGAGTGGGTTATGTGTATTTGCTTCTGTTTGTAGGTGGGTGTGGAGTTGAAGCCTATTTTTTAGGTATGAATGGCATTGGAGGATACGCCTGCCCACCTGTCTAAATCACTTGTTGGCACTTGTGTATCTTTTGCTTAGTTAAAGGTGCAGTAGGTGATCTGTCTAAATGCTAAATGGTTGGCATAATATGTTTGAAACACAATCCTTCCCCTGCTGTCCAAAGTCATGCCTCCGGAAATCACACGAACATGCACATTAAAGAAGACAGAGACCCACTAGATCATGTCATTCGGCAGTTAGTTACAGTACTTTATAACACTACAATTCTTAACGAAAAACTGTATTATATCTAGCATGTATCAATTGTGTAGTTAGCAAGCAAAACTTGTCATGATGTGCAATATTTCTTACATGCAAGTTATTACTAATCAGAATATTCAGAGAAGCGGTAAACAATACTGGGAGCTGTCATTGTTCAAAAATGAACCAATGTGAATATAAAAGCAGCTTCAGCTCAGGAAAGCAGGCTAGGGGGAATAGCGCTGTTTACTGATGTTTTGTTGTTAAACTAAATATAAATCTACTTTATTGATGCTGTAAAATGACCTTATGAAGCTGAAAATAGTCACATCAATCTATCGGCGGGAGATTTCAGTGGCTGAACAACACTTCTGTGCATATAACCCACAGGTTTCTCTCTCCAGTTTCTGGAGAGGCCGCAGCTTTGAACAGTTTAGCTTTAACCCTAATTAAACACACCTGATCAAACAAATTGAATCCTTTAGGCTTGTTTGAAACCTACAGGTAAGTGTGTTGGAGCAGGGTTGAAACTAAACTGTGCAGGTTTGAGGGTCTCCAGAAAATACGTAAGAATCCCGGCAAAAATGGGAGGGTTGACATGTATGAAGTGAACAGACAGTGTTTGTGGAAAAACATCTTTGCGAGGGAACGCAAAACTTTGCGTGGGAACACAAAAACGTAAAAATATATATTTTCCTCCCACCCATTTTTTTTTTCCCACCACCACGTCCCTTCCAGGTCTCTGTAATATCCCACGCAACATCTGTGTAAAAATGCAAATATACACATGACCTTGTTGATTGCAACTAGGGATGCACCGATCCCGATACCAGTATCGAGTATCGGGTCGATACTTGGTTGAAATATTCGTACTCGTTTCGTAAATGAAGGGCCGATACCGCGCACCAATACCACTCAACAGTAATTCACTACATGGATGTAATTTGTTGTCCTAACTGATGTTGTCCTACCTTCAATGTCTTAATGTATTAATTAATCTATTATATATTGATAGCTTAGTCCTTATAAACAATCCGTTTATAAAATACATTATTAATGAATCTATAGGCTACTGGAGAATAAACGGAATATGAAATATGATCCTTGCATAATGATAACAGCTAAACAAGCTAGCACTCATTTTATACATGAACTATAAATAAAAAAATATATATGAAATTTTAAGTAATGGAACTTTATGTAAAAAAATCTAAAGGCTAAATAAAAGAACATATTCAGAGCTGAACTTCACTGCAGTCACCGCGCGCCTGTCAGTTTACAGCTTCTGTAAAGATCAGACAGCTTAGAGATCACACAATCTGAATAAACACTTCATGTAAATGTATAAATATTTCGATAAGGATCGTTAATGGAATATTTATAATGATATGATCTTTCTTTTGGTTATATCAATACTGACTTTGATCTCCCGCGCACCGCCATATGGTATATGGCAGTGTATATAACCTAGGGTAAGCATATATTATTAATATTAAAACACATTCATACAAACTAGCCACCCTTTGATTGGTTTTTTTCGTTTCTGTATATTTTTTATCAAACGAAAAATGCAATAATTTGTTTATTTTGGTTTTCATTTTAATAGAATTAATATAATTATTAGGCTACACGACTTCTACATAACATTGGCTCTGATTGCGTTTTTACAGATATCCTACAGAAAGACTTTTTGGCTCAAAGACATTTATACCCGTTAATTTCAGAGCTGTATATTGACAGATTTTGCAAATGCTTCGGCTATTCTAACTGTTGGCTGCCAGCCTCAGTTTTGCGACTTCATCGACATATGGATGAAATCGAAAGAGAGATGAGAGAAGACATCAGATTTGATGTGTGCCGCACGTCACAGTTACTTTACTGCAATTTTTGAATATTGGCTCATCTAAATGAACTTTTCATTCGATTAAAAGCCAAAATATTGCCAGACAGACGAAACTTTCGGTTTTGGACGAGAGCGGCTTTAGTGATTGAAGACACACACACAGGGTACACTCTTGCAGGCCTTTTCATAATTGATTTTTTTTTACCATTAAACACATAATAATCAAGTGCTAAAAGAACAGCTGAACTTCAGAAACGGTGAGTGATCACGTTGGCGCAATGGTTGCTTTGTTTCACTGATGTCAGTGGCGCAGCATTGCTAAATCACTTTTGTTTTAATAAAAAAATAAACAATATTATATATTATTAAACATGGCGCCACGGTGGCGTAGTGAATAGCACGCTCGCCTCACAGCAAGAAGGTTGCTGGTTCGAGCCCCGGCTGGGTCAGTTCGCATTTCTGTGTGGAGTTTGCATGTTCTCTCCGTGGTTGCGTGGGTTTCCTCCGGGTGCTCCGGTTTCCCCCACAAGTCCAAAGACATGCGGTACAGGTGAATTGGGTAAGCTAAATTGTCCGTAGTGTATGAGTGTGAATGTGTGTATATAAATGTTTCCCAGAGATGGGTTTTGGCTGGAAGGGCATCCGCTGCGTAAAAACAAATGCTGGATAAGTTGGCGGTTCATTCCGCTGTGGTGACCGCTGATTAATAAAGGCACTAAGCCAACAAGAAAATGAATGAATGAATGAATTTTTAAATATATTAAATAGTTTTTGTTAACCCCTGACGACCCCCCCGCAAAATACTGTCGGATCCCTGGGGGGGAACATCATGTCAAGATTTTATGCCATATTGATAAACATATTTGACCAGGTTTTGTAGTGTTAATTTGACAATTTTTAACATCAGCTGACAGGTGGGTTGTGCTTGGACCACAATAATTGTGACCATATTTCATGTAGTGAACAGTGATTATTATCAGTGTTAAGACTTACTGAACTGATCTGGATTCTTTCACCACAGGCAGCAGCTTCTGAAGAACTTCATTTGCTGTGGTTTTGTCTCCAATAAACTGATTTAGATTAAAAACCTCCATCTTCTGCTCTGATGTCAGCAAAACATACACCAGAGCTGACCACTGTGAAGACGAGAGTTTGGTTTCTCCTATTTTTTTTGATTTCAGATACTCCTGGATCTCCTGCATCAGTGATTGATCACCCAGTTCATTCAGACAGTGGAACAGATTGATGGATCTCTCTGGAGAGCGAATCTCCCTGATCTTCTGCTTGATGAACTGAACTGTTTCCTCTATGTTGTAAGAGCAGCTTCCTGTCTGTTTCAGTAGTTCTCGTAGGAGAGTCTGATTGGAGTCCAATGAGAGACCCAGAAGAAAACGCAGGAAAAGATTCAGATGTCCATTCGCACTCTGTAATGCCTCCTCCACAGCACTCTGATGCAGAACAATTAATGGATTAAATGACTTCCAGTACAACTTTATGGAGTTTTCTGTGCAGAACATATGAGCATATAGAGCTGCTAGATGTTCCTGGATGCTCAGATGAACAAAGCAGAAAACTTTCCCCTGAT